>PNEQ01059732.1:25278-42918 GCA_003012365.1 Medauroidea extradentata
TTTTCCATGTATAAGTGCCTTTGTAACATTTATTAACCTGTACTAGTGTTTGTTTACAAAATACGGCCGAGTGCCTCGCCAGTAGTGCCAATCCCGTGCACAGACTCTGTAAAAGTGCACTAAACAGCGATCACGGGAAATACGCACGTAAATATAAATTGTACTTGTTTGTTATTACTTAAAATGTGTTTTAGTGTTATATAAATGTTCTTGTGTATTAATTATAGTGTTTAACGGCAACACGAGCATTATTTATGTCAGTCGGGATATTTGTTTACTCAGTTGTGGTTTCTTGCAAAGGGAACCCTCTCATCCCTTCGGGCGCTGTTTCTTGCGAAGGGAACGCCCCAATCGCCTCGAGAGGCTGTTTCTTGCAAAGGGAACCCTCTCATCCCTTCGGGCGCTGTTTCTTGCGAAGGGAACGCCCATCCCTTCGGGCGCTGTTTCTTGCGAAGGGAACGCCCCAATCTCCTCGAGAGGCTGTTTCTTGTAAAGGGAACGCCCCACTCTAATCTCGGAGGCTGTTTCTTGTGAAGGGAACCCTCATACTACCTTATCTCCTGAGGAGGCTGTTTCTTGAAAATGGAACCCTCCGACCTTTACCTACATCCAGGGGCAGCTTTCTTGTAAAGGGAACACCCCGAACCCTCCAGCGGCTTCTTGCGAAGGGAGCCCTGGATCCTGCCCATATCTCAACCCACCACCCTAGCCAGGACGACTTATTCATGTTTATGAGTTGAGACTTAACCTTCCTAGCATGGCAACCTAACCTGTGTGCTCTTCAAGCCACTATGCCTAATACTTCGCATCCATGCATGTTGCCAGTTTAAAAGCGTTAGCTTACACTCCCCAGTCTCATAAAGTTTATCGAAAGTTACGGAATGTAGTAAACTTTCCCAGGGATCAGAGAGATCGCCGCTTAATTACCAGTAATGCAGTATTTATGTTAGTATTGTTCAAACGGCCGCAGCGCCATTATGTAAAAGAGGCTATGAATATTGTAAACCTCTCGGGATCAAAGAGATGATCGCCACACAGTTTTGGCCACGAGTAAGGCCTTAATTCATGCCCAGTATTTGAACGGCCCGGAGTGCCATGTAAAGTCGTATGCATCGTAATATGCCCTGTGGAACTAGTATTGTATTTCCAAGTTGTCGTATCATTATTATTGTCATACCCTGTTGTTGTATCTCATATTGAGATCCCAGTGTTGTAATGTATGTCCTCAAATTGTGACCGACACAAACCTAAGTTGTAAACCATGTAGGTACCCTAGAAGTGTTAAATTCATTATGCTGTGATAAGTGCTGTAACTTATGTTTGTGAATATAAACACCCTATGAAAATTAATTACCTTGTTTTCTCCTTTCATGAGATTAACCTGTGTACCAACCCTTAATATCAATTACAAGGCGAGTGATATCTGCTTTGCCCTATATTATGTAAAGATGACACCCTGCGCTAGCAAGTAGAGTTTGTTCTTGTTGGCTCACCCAGTAGTCACTCGCTGGGTCGAGGATAACTCTATTACTAACTACTCTAGAAGAACCACCCAAGTATCTCATGCTCTTTACCTCAAAGGTCTTCTAGATTCATACACTGCTCGCATTAAGCAATCTTACTTGCAACCCAGAACGTCTAGCGCAAGGGACACGCGTCAAGATGATATTGACTGTGTGAAAACATAACGTACAGAACGACACATATACTTAAGGTTCCGAGTGAAAAATAGTTGGAAATTGTGTCTCAGCCAACAAGGTCGCAGAAATTACTTCAAATAGTTCAACCACATTCTCACAGAACGCACTGATGTAGGTGTTGTTGATCATCCAGGGTGGAGAGCTTGTAAGAACCTTGCTAATGCTCTTTCAAGGGTACTGTTACCTAACTTCCTTTTAAATACACTGGAGGAGTCTTCTGCAACTATTTTCCGTGCGTGCCACAATACTGGAGACGCACAACTCATTGGTATGTGATTGTTAGGGGAGAATACGTGATAAAATATCAGATTGGTTTTGTTTACATGTTCCTCTATTAAATGCATAAAACTGGCCCTTAAGGGCTCCAGAGTCCAGCACTGTCCCAGCTATCTCACGCTGTTCCTTTCCCTTCCCTTCTATGTTCATTCATCCATTCAAGAGTCACGTGTGCCTTGACAGCTCTCCTCCCCAGTCCTACACAGCAACAAAAGCTATCTGAATATATTGTCTTTATACTATGTATATGTTACGTAATGGCTGCCACCAAAAGTATTTCTTTTTCTGCTTGTCAAGGTTAAAAAAAAATCTCCTACTTCAAACATTCTATTTCTTCTTGCCAGAAAAAAAGTAAATAAATAAAAATATTAATACAGCTCCTCCTCACGACTCCCAGTCCTGTGGCCGCAGTACAACAAAAACATGATATGCGTAAGATATGCAGTATAAAGGATCCATGAAGTCAGGCATGAGAATATGTAGTTTGATAATATGTGAAGGTGTAGGATACCCAAACTTCTCAGTTAAAGTATTGCATTTGTTTCCACTCATTTCTGAGAGTTAAAAATCAGAATTCGTAGCCAGAAGAAATGTCAATATCTTTAATAAATAGGTAGATAACCTAAAGTGCAATGTGCAAACTGTAAATAAAACTGTAATGCAATAAAATAGCTTAAGTAGGTCATCAACAAATAAAAAGACATGGCAAAATCATTTAGCAGAAATATCATAAAACACATTGATAGACCAAGCACGCACAATAGCCAACCAAAACAATGAGGTGTTGCAGTCACGAGAGAATCAAGTGAAAGTGGGAGTGTGGGGGAAGTACAACTTGCATTGTTATTAGTTGGACTTGCTGCTACGTCTTTATTACTGTCGCTAGATAACATAAGAGATAAGAGGAGCACTGACAGAAACAACAGGGTTGGAAGATGAGAAGTGAATGCCAGGGTTATACGAGATGCTCTCTTTGATACTCTATGTTCTATTACCTTTGTGTGTCACACTGAAAGTGCCTTCAGACATCATTTGAAGCACACATTTCAAAATCACGACTGCTGTAGTTTCCAACTGATTGATGCCTTTTCTTATTTAGTTTTTCATGTCATGAAATGTCAGTTACAAATAGAAACACTACAAACTACTATGTATTTCATCGCTGCAGATATCCATATTTTTTAAAACAGATTTTCAATTTTTTTTATAACTTTTATACTTTTTCAACATTTTTGTGTAATGTTTTGACGTTTCCTAAGAATGGCCTTGTAAAATTACTGGTTCGTTAATCCCAGGATAGTAAAATTAGAGTTCTGTAACGTTGACGAAGTTTGTTTATAAAATAAAACCAATTAAAACACTTACGTACCCCAACACAAATACAGTAGCATATATTTTTCCAGCCCTTATCTGTCACACTACATTAAAGCTTTGATCCTATGTTAGAAACAGGCACGTCATGTTTTGATGGAGAAAACTCACTGCAAGTAGGTTCATAATGGTGTGCCCAATCTCGCAGTAGACAGGCTTTCTTTGCCTTATGGACACCAGCATACAGGGGTAGTAACGGAACTCTGCCCCCAAACGGAGCATCAGTCTGATTGGGAAGAGTCGTGCCCACGGAGTCTCCCACCTACAACAATACATAGCTCTATGACAATTGTCATTTAATGTGCCTGAACATACTAGATGTTCTACATGTTCCAGTCTTTCCAGGAATGTTCTTGCACTTCAAGTGATATGAACAACTATTTTAACTTTTACAAACAGGTGTAACAGAATGCTAACTTTATGTCTTACATCAGCAATTTAGAAGTAAATTAACTGTTTAGTGACAACAATTTCTTAATTATTTATAAAGTACAGTATAAACACATAAACTTACTGCAACAATTGATCCATAAATCAGTATCATATACAAAATCTCACAAAATAACACAATTTTTTTTAAAAATAAATACATACAGTATTAAAAATGTCAGCCTAATTTACACAAACGTGATACTAATGTTATAACGCAGGAACCACATAATGTAGTTACGGAAAGAAAATATTTCATCATACATTCATGCTCAAATCACTCAAATATATAATACATATATTATATAATTTATACAAAGCATGTTAACAACAGACCCGCAGCAATGTTTCTGGGACCCTGGTTAGGTAACTGTTTGGGGCCCTTATTTTCTGAATAATAATAATAATAATAATAATAATAATAATAATAATAATAATAATAATAATAATAATAATAAAAAAAAATAAATAATAATTTTTGGACTACATTTTTAATTACTTTAAAAGTAATTAATGCACATTTTGCAAAAAAAAACCTTTGTATGTAAATTATGTTACAGATCCTTACAGCAATACAAACATGGTAGGTAACACTTAATACTAGGGGTGTGCGAAGCTTCGGAAATTCGAAGCCAAATAGAATATTAAGGTACCCAATATTCACTTTGAGAATGATTTGAAGATTTCAATATAATAAATAAAAAAAACTACCACTGTTATTCTCCAGAGACAAAATGACAATTTTTATACCCCCGAGAAAAAATTAACACTTTTATGCTCCTGAGACCAAACAACCACTTTTATGCTCCCTAGATAAAAACAAACATGTTTATGTTCTCAACACAAAACAAATACTTTTATACTTCCTAAATATATTTTACTACGCATTAAATTGTGAAAATATATTGTGAGTGAGGTACGTGAAAGCGTACAACATACAAGTAAATATGGTAATTGTATTGTGCACCAATCTATTACTGTTCATTGTTTTTTAATTTTTTTACCTGCAAGTAAAACCCTGGAAGTACTTGTGAATTTGAAATTTAGAGACTATTTAAGCATATAGACAAAATTTCCAACATTGATCAGTGCAAAGTGGTAAAAGAAGCTGTATTATGCTTCATCTAAATTTTATGTGTATATCAGAAGCAAGAGTGCAAAACATGCTTAAAAATTCAAAACACCAAGTGGAAATAAAAATTAATTTTTTATTCAATTATTAAAACATGTATACAGAGATGCACAAGTACTTAAAGAAATGGTACTTGCAGGTTGGAAAACAAAACACAGATAAACAACACATTTTCACATGGTTGAACGGTCACGACGTTTCGCTGGTCAGGCCAGCTTCCTCCGGTGGTGAGTGATTGCTAGAGCCACCTGTTCTTGGTGAAAATATTTTCATGATTTCGTCTTAATTTTTGATGAGGTGATTTCGTTGACTTTTTCGTTATTTTTCACGTAATTTCGTCATAAATTTAGCTAATTTTGTAAATGTCGAAAAAAATATTTTGGAGATAATCAATGTGCGCAAAATAAGCGTACTTTTAGTTTAAATATTTAAATAAAATTACATTCATTACACAAATAGGTATGTTAATAGAGTGGTTGAAGATCTACCCATTTGTTATATTTGACGGTTAGATTAGGATTATAAACACACCAATACATATGAATGGAATGGTGATAGAATTTTATAAAATAACATTTGTCGCAAGAATAACCTATTATCTGTATTACTTTCCTCAAGTAAAATCAGACAGTTTGTAAAAAAAATGCAGAAAATTCAGTAAACCTACTTAATATTAGGCTATGTTGAACCTCCTAACGATTTAACCGCCAACTATATAATTAAACTGTGAGATACATTTATTTACGTCATATTTTATGACACTGCGTTGGTATTACTTATTCGAAGTTACAAAAAAAGCCATAAAGAATAAAAAACTTTAAATAGCATAACCTACATTCCTTGAAATAGTTCATTCGTGTTTCGCCTCTAAATGTTCTATCTAAGGCATAACAATTTTACCCCCTTTTTTCACTCTTATTTGTCGCCGGAAAATTTATGCTGGATTACGTTATTCCTTCCTTGTATTTTACGCGATGTGTGAAGAAAATTTACATTGTGTCATTTTCTGAGACTCCCATTCTAGCTAAATATACGTCACATAATTACAAAAGTAAATATTTTTGTTTGAAATTAATGTTGCCGTACTGAAAGGTAGGTATATTGTAATATAAATTTTATCAGTATGTACGAATTTCAAACAAAAATAAACGAGAATCACGTAAAACCAGGAAACAAACATGTTGCGTTACATGGAGGTAGGAGTATTATACAGGAGATGGCATGTTGGAATTTCCTTGACGTCGGCTTATGCCAGTTTTGCACGAACAATACATTATTGTTGACTAACACACAGCAACGAGTAGATCGAGTACGGTTTTCATAAGCACCTCGTATGGTATTAATATAGTAGAATGAACAGATTTGAATGAAAACGGTTACGTGCGTGGAATTTGGGTGTAAAGAGAGAACAGGTACATGACATACATCTGCTACTGTAACATTTCATGAGTAAAAAGGCTATGTTTTACATTAACATAGTGTAATTTATGTGTTTATGCAGATAAACCTAGCAAACATGAAAAAACCACATATATTGTTTATTTACGCATATATGTGTCACTGACTGTGTGCAACTGCTTGCTAATAGCAATAAAACAAATAAATTTCCACACAAAATGTTAACACAAACTAGCGTGAAAGTTAGTTTAACAATGGTGACCATCCACAAACAGTCGGCGATGTCGGTACTCACAGAAATGTGTTTCAACATGCAACCATACAGTTGAGTATTAATATTATTAAGGAATATAGCTAGGAATTTGGGAGTGTGGGTTCCCTTAAAATAATAATAATAATAATAATAATAATAATAATAATAATAATAATAATAATAATAATAATAATAATAATAATAATACACTAAATGAAAAAAATTTAATTTTTGGGTCAATTTCTATAGGCCCATTATAAATAAACACCCCCAATATTATTTAGCAAAAAGTCTCCTCCACATACCTTCCCAAACATCAGCGTGGGAAACAACTTGCAACACGTTTCCCGAGAAATGTCAATCTATATACTCACCCCCTTGGCGGAAAAATATCTTGCAGACACCCAACCTGAAACCCTCCCTTTCTTGTAGCCATTATCAGCTCACTTTCACGCATATACTAACGCCGGTAAAGCTAATCTCTATTACCGTGTGCACAACAAGATATTTTGTTCCCTGCCTCTACCCCACACCCCACCACAGAAAATGACAAATAATCATGTGTTGTGTGTTATTTTTCGAGTTTTGGGAGTTTTTAGTAGTTTGTTCAATTTTCCTGGTAAAGGGAAGAAACTTCCTGTGTTGCAATCTCCTCCAGATCATCGGCTTCGTGGAATTTATCCATGACGCAGGTGATTGAAACACGTTTACCTTTGTGTGCTTCAAAGATGATACAAGAGAGTCTGCTGAGAGTACTGCGCCGTGGCGGAATGTGTGTGTGAGTGATTGTAAGCGAAGTGAAAGGAAGACAAAAAAAGAAGGGGGACGCGTTATCAGCACTACACATCAGCTAAACACGACTGGGCAACAGATAAGAACAGCATAAGTGACTTAGTTTGGACTCGCTGACGGCGCCGTTTTGCATTAACTCGACTCTTGCTGTACACACACAATACCTGGGCACGCCACCCTTAAAAGGGCACCAGTACCGAACATACCCCAAGGCCTACACCATAACACAGTAGACTAGGGTAGGTTAGAAAAAAGATCATAGTTCAGCACAAAGGCTTGTCTTCAAACTTCATTTGATTTTTTTAATTCCTTACTTTCCTGTTGCAAAGGACAGTAAACCAGCATTGCGGGCTCTGAAAAAAAATGTTACGGTGACACTAATTTCAGTTTCTTTTGACAAGAGTCTTGTAAAACATTTTAGGCTAATTTTTCCACGCAATGCTACGAACATCAAGACTACATGATCGCGAGCAGGCATCCGTGCTTGGCTTTTTACTTCTTTTGTGACATGGATTGGTTGTATTGATCTTTCGTATGTGTGATATTAATCGGAAGACGTCTGTCAATTGATTTAAATTTAAACTTCAGTTATTATTTGCCATTTTTCGTGTGAAACGATACAGACGTCAGACTATGTAGGGCCTATTCGTGAGAAGACACTCTGTGCTCAGTGTTCTCTTTTTTCTCTCTAATTTTTTTTTCCAGGACATGGGTCGGTCATACTTACCGTTCAGGGGTACCCTTTTAATTGGAACACTTTAGTCTTGTAATATAAATTAATATTTTAATGATAACTTGTCTTACTTTCCCGCAAAACACTACGAAAATCAGGACCTTATTTGATATACTTTGCATAAAAAACGCAATTTTAAAATTTGGTAAAGAGGTGGGGGGCTAAAATGGCCTCAATCAATTTTTGGAAGGTAGCGATTGTCATAATGGTATAGTCAGTATTTGTAAAATGGTAAAATGGCGTGTCTAGTGTAGCTCTTCCCCCTTCTACCTTCCCTCCTCCCGCTCCAGCCAGTGGCAAAAACTGCTTAGCGCAACAAGGAGATAACATTTCCTGCCATATACTATGGAATTTATGGCCTTTAGATAAAATTAGTGTGGGTCGGCAATTTCCGAGTGAGGGTTTTACCGACCCATGCCGCCCCACGTGGCTACATCCCTGATTATTTTAAAATTTTGTTCCCCAAACAACGTAGGCTGCGATAAATACGACACATCTGCTATTCAATAAATCATTTTAACTCTATTGCTCTTCAAACTTCGAGTAAAATACATTGGCTGTTATGGCGGAAACAATGTTATAGTCTATGGTGACCACGTGTATAAACATTCAAGCAACAAGGACACGAATACACAGACTTCAAGTATTTGCCTGGGCAGTAGACGATGTGGCCACCCCCTGTTGCGTTACTTAACCTTAACAACCGCCATTTTCATGTCATGTTTGATACTCTTAAAACTCGCTTTCGCGGTTGAAAATCAATTATCTCGATTCCTATAGTTGATATCTCGAATCAGAGATAAGTTACTACGGAACCCATCAAAAATAGCACAATTCTCTCGTGATTTCGCACAAAATTGATCAATTTAGCTATTTCAAACAGACGTAGCAAATTTCGCAAAAAGTTAGCGATTTTGCATGTTGCGAAAAACAGGTGCCTCTAGTGACTGCACACTGCAGTATGGCGGGCGGTAAGCGATGGTTGGTAACTAGCACACCCAGCGGCCAAGGAACAAACTAGGGTGTAGCGGGAAATTGGAAAGTTATAGGATGTTGAGGCCTGGTGGTTGTCTGGATTTTGTGATGTACTGATGGGCTGGTTTCCAGTGCCTCAGATCTGCACTATTGTCTGAAGGTGATAAGGCTCTCACTACTCTGGTGTTGTAACAGGCATCAATAGAGAGTTTGTGGGAGGCTGCATGTGCAATAACTGATTTATCTTGAAGGTTTAGGCTGAAACCGGCTATTGCTTGTTTGGTATCGGCCCTGTGGCCATTCATTCTCTGTCTTAGTGTATTTATGGTGAGGCCAATATATTCAGCATCACATTGTATGCACTGCAGTTGGTAGATAAGGTTTTTTGTCCCGCACCTGTAATTGCCTTGAATTGGAATTGGTGAGCCTGCTACGGCAAGGAAGGATGAGGACAGCTGATGTATTGCATCCACTAATATCACACATTGTGTCGAAAGTTTTGTAAAATCTCTTTGTCCATTGCCTTGTATGTGTGCTATGAAGAAGTCGAAAACCTGACTGCCTGATGTGAACTACCCTAGTCTGTTGTCATTTAGGTAGGTTTTTGATACCTGAGCATGGACAATTTTTTCAATAACTTTCACATCGCAGGTAAATTGCTGGCTGGGCGTAGATAGTTGAATTCTGTTGGGTTGCTAACATTTCCGAGTGAAATAATTTTTGATAGCTTCTAGTCTGTGGGAAATGTAAATGACAGGAAAGTATACCTAGTTTTCTATGTGTATTACTAAGTGAATACAAAGAGGGATATAAAGTCTAATAATATTTTTATCAATTTTGTCTACACCCACAGCTGAAATTTTGATACAATTAATAGACTTGTATATATTAGTACCGTGCATGCTGCTATCAAAGTTAAATTCTGTAGAGGGTATTTGTGAATTTATATCTACAGTATTACTTTATTGGCACAGGGCGTTTGATTAATTAGCTTGGTAGAGGATATAAAATAGTTCATTTCATTTGGCTGTTTAAGTTTGTCTGGAAAGTCTTTATCTACTGTCTGATTTTAACAACATAGACATATTATTTCAAAACGTTCAATAGTTTTTTGGTATCAAAGCAATGTAAATCAGCCAGTTCATTAAATAATTCTAGTTTCGCTTTGCGAATCACATTTGTCACTCTGTTGCGAAGTTCCTTATAAAATACAAAATCAATTGGCAGTTTCGAAGCACAATAATTTTTCTATGCGCTATCTCTTTCTTTCATTGCAATTAGTATGGATGCTATCATCGAGGGAGAATATAATTAAAAGAAGCATGCTTATCACATAACTTAACCATGGATTTGCTAAACAAAAAATCTTTTTCCTCAAATGATTTTGGGACAAAAACATTGGCCCATGACCTATTTTAAAGGTCCTGAACAAATACAGCACTGCCAAAATTTTGTTGCATTTGTAACTATGGTATTGTTTAGCTTGATTTTTTGCAATTAGGCTGGAAAGTGTTAGAGACAAGTAAATTAAATTGTAATCAATAAACCCAAGAACATTTTGCCTACAGTGAGAAACACTATCATCATTTTCAATAAGAATAAAATCTGTCAGTGTTTCACTTGTCACAGTGATTCACGTACGAGATGAAACAAGTTGTTTAGAGCTGTACGCTGAAATTACGCAACTTAGAGAGTTTACACCAGGCGTAAATTTAAGCATATTTACATTGAAGTCTCCTAAATTGATAACATTGTTGTGCACCGACATAAAAGATGCACGTATGTTTTCAAGATAACCTAATTCTTTGTATGAAACATCACGTGGTTTATGCAAGGTACTGATTGCAATTTTTTGGTGCTTATGTGTGACTGCTATTTCTCATTCTGTTGCTGCTCCGCAGTTATCTCACCTCACCTCATCATTCCTAGGGCCAGGGGCGACAGGCTTGTTGTGCAGCTGGCCCACCTTTCACCCCAGTTTTGTCCCTCCCACATAGAGGGAATTTGTGAAACTGGAAAAACTTTACACATAATGCATGCTAGGTAGCATCATTATCACTATGAGCCCACGTCTAGCCTGATGACATACACTCCCTTCTCCTACTTCCGCTCTCCTTTCACAGCGCTGTTTATCCTCGCACACGTCACATGCATCCCACACCCACCCCTGCATTATGTAACCCCCTTAATTCCATCGTTTGTCAATTTATTTCATACCTATTTTGTGGCAACAATTCCACGTTTGGAAGAGACAATGCACGTTGCCGGTAGGTCTATTTCCAGTCACCCGGAGCCGCAAAGACCTGAAGGGATGGTCGCCACCCCTCCTGTTTGCCTTGCTTATACACGAAACCATGCACCTCTACCTATGTGATGGCCAGCCAATCTAAGGCTTGTTCACCTTTGCCCTTGCCCACCAGCGGGATTATATATGACACAAATCTTCACACAAAACATCAGTGAGTCAGTGATAACACTTGCTTCATACCTCACTGTGTCAGCAAATTTCTAGCTCACTCAAGCAGTTATAACAGCTTAAGTTTTACTGTATACTAGTTTTTTTTCTTGTCTCTGAATTTAACGCTACCAGCGAGAAACTAGCACAGGGTGGTTTTATTTTTCATTCGGGCAATAAAACACTTCTAAAACACACCTCCATTCTCCTTTTTAATGATTTCCACTACTTGTTCCATTTTAGCCCACCCAGTCATAGTAATTACTCTTCGAGTATTCTGCTTTTTCAGGATAACAGCAACATAAGTAAAGACTCTGAGACCAAAATGCTAACTTTCCTGGAAGGACAGCTGCCTCATCCATCCCGTCAGCATTCCATTGTCCCTGTGGGGTGTACTGAGCGGGTCAACCAGGAATGGTATGCTTCCACCGCCGTTCGCCATCAGTATGTTAAATCGGCTGGGATAACGCGACTGTTTCAGGAGTCCAGGGGCTCGATTCTCATTCGGGGCGACCACGTGTTAACAGGAGTTCTACCTGGACTCCTGCTCGATCTAGCAAAGGATGTTTTAAATACAATTCTCATCTAGACCGAGCAGCGGTCTAACGAGACTTTTAACAGGACCGGCCTAGCGTAGGCACTGCGGGCTGCGGTAAGCAAGTTAGCGAACCTTGTTAGCGAGTCTCTTGAGTTACATTTACAGAGGAACTGCCATATTTATTTGAAATATCTGTGTGCGCCGACGAAGGTTTTGGGATTTTATATTCGAGGAGGATCCATTCTAAAATTGTACACCTACAATAAGTGTAATTTTACAAATGATTTGTGTATTATGTGTTCACATGGGCGTAAAAAAATACGCACACATTTAATATCCATTGTGTACCTGACATAATTACATACGTAAGTTGGAAAATATATAGGCCTAGTTTATTGATAGTAGCTATTGTATAAAATTATTCACTCAATATAAATTTACCAGCGAGTACAATAATGTTACAACAATGTAAACATTTGTTACGCTCATGTAAGTTAAGATTTTGATTTGTAGGTTAGGTTGAGATAAACTGCTTCGTTCAAATTTGTTCGTACAAACATAATGTTTTGTCAACAGCAATGTGTCACTCGTGTGTTCACATGGGAGTAAAAAAATACGCACTCTTGTAACATCCATCGTGTACCTGATACGATTACATACGTACGTTCGTAAATATATACTCCGTTATTCAAATTCGTTCGTGCAAACATAATGTTTTGTCAACAGCAATGTACCACTTGTGTTTAATTTCAGACATATGATACTTGAGTGTAAAATTATGTGATCCTATATCAAGTTGTTAAAAAACGGTAAAGTTACATTGTTAAAAAATAATGTCCCAGTACTAGGCTTACTGCATGTTTAGAGGTTAGAGACAGAGGTAAGTTATTGATTCTGATGAAAGTCATAACTGATATGTACTTTATTAACCATAGAGCAAAATACATTATTATGGGTTTCGTCACAATGTTAACAAAACAACATTTAATTATGCAAGCGTTTCAAAACACTCTATTAAGTTAATTAAATTTAGTACTTGAATTATAGTCATTGAACATATGTATGCCATTGACATTGTCACGTACAGAAAATCAGTCCGGTATAAATTCACCATCAGTTAATATTCTTTCCAAGAATTTGTTAAAATCATAATGGGGATTATTTAGCAGTCGAAGCCCGCCACAGTTACAACATCACGCACCAACTTCTTTGTCGATTGTGTTTTCTTTTTTTACAAAGGAGCATCGTTATTCTCTCATTGGCCAGCGAGCAAAGTCTTGCTCTTGGGTGCACTATAATTCACGGAACTCGCAGACAGCCTCGTATAGGGTGCCTGGTTATTCGCTTACATTTAACTGGACCAGTTAAAGCACGAAATGTAGCGGGATCTCGCTAAACGAGAATCATAACAATTCCGCTACAAGCGGTGAACACTGTTAGCGTAACAAGACTCCAGTTCAACGCAGATTTGAATGAGAATCGAGCTCCAGGTACCATAATAGCCACAGCTGCCTGCTGCAGCCCTGGTTGAATTGGACCTATCGATCCGAGGAGCAGTGCACACCTCATCAGATTCCTCACACCTACCCTATTTGCCGGCATATAAGACAACTATTTTTACATATTTTTGGCCATCAAAAATTGCTACTCGTCTTATATGAAGGTGCAAAAATTTTTGGTAACATAAAAATTGTTTGTAAGCTAAGCTGTAAGCTGTGGAGTTGTATGATGTTTCAAGGAATTGCGTTTTTCATCACAAATGAAAATGAGTGCCCCGTTTTTTTAATAAAATTTATGGTACAAAATTTTAATAAGCATCATTCATAATAAAGGACACTTCCTTGCAGCGAAGCGGCGATCAACGAAGCTGGGGCGCGTGCCGAGATACTTTGTCTCGCCAGACTACAACTCTCGGGTGGAGAAAACTAGGATCTAGGTCCGCATGCTTACATCATTTGTCTCGCAAGCGCACATTTCTCGGGCGGAAAAACCGACGATCTAGGTACCGTACCACACATTCATTTGTCTACCATCTAGTGCTATGCTGGCAGACAACAGCGCACAGGAATGCAATGACCTTACAAGCAGCTGTTATAGTCCGGTGTTGCCATGTGGCGTGCGGCGTGTCTCAGTCTGGCATTGCCAAGTCACGCACACCTGCCAGCAACTGATATATCGCCGGCTGCCGCCGTGTATTTCCTTGGCTCTTGGGCATGCGGAGAGCAGTAGTAGCCAATGTTACTCGTTTACGTGTCTACTACGAGGTTTATACGACGGTAATAAATGCATTGCAAATATTTAAACTACATTTTTAATGTTTCTGGCAAAGGAAAAAAAAATATTTTTTCTGTCGGGAATTTCAAAATTAGTAATTTACTTTTTTCAGGATTTTCTACCTTCAAAATCATGACTCGTCTTATATGTGGGGTCGTCCTATATGCCGGCAAATACGGTATATGTTGCCAGCCACATTTCCTTTCTTGCTCCCTCCTTCCTTGACCCCTTATCATAGCGTCCCTCGTGCTGTTTCACCAGCTCACTCGGCTCGTCCTCCCTTGCTTTTTCTTTTACATATAACGAGGCACTAAACAATTTTTTTCCATGTAACTTGTTGCAAAAATCGTGGTGCTCACTATACACAAGGGCGCACTATACACGAGTACCGTATTCGTCCATGTACCCCGCTCACCCCTTTTTTCAATGACAAATTTGGGGAATTTTTTTTTTTTTCAAAAAATAAAATTTTTTGGGATAGAAAAATTTTATCATGGGGCAAAACAATCAATCAAACAAAAGTTATGCTCACCTACTATATTTATTTGTATATAGCAGCCACTTCTTTAAAATAAATCAATGCCTCATAAATGGGGCGGATGTTAATGCACGGAACTGAGTTTGCCGCAACGAGAGGTTGACATGCACTTTTTTGCTTCCAAGTGGCAAGCGCTGCATGCCAGCAACACAGCACCAGCCAGTGTCTGTGTGTGTATGTGGGCGTGCTCGGACATGTGAGTAAGCGAGCGGAAGTTGTCAAGGTCAACTGGTAAAGTCGCAGCACAAATGCAATACAAACACTCCACGTATATCACCACTTCACGAGACGATTTCAGTGAATAAAAAAGCTTAGCTCTGCATGTATCACTCACAATAAATACAGCTATGTACAAATGGATTCTGTAGATGAAAAGTCGGGAAAAAAAACATAAAGTCTTTGGGATAAATAAAAAAAAAGTCTTTAAACTGGTATGTCATCGTCATCATCATTAGGTACCACCGTCGTCATCACTGCTGTCCCCGTCTATTTCGTCGGGACTGTCCTCGGAAACTGCGTCACTCTCCCAAACATTATCATCTTCACTTCCATCGAGCGTATTACTAATGCAGCATTTGCGGAAACTTTTGAGAACAAGATATTCTCGGATTAGAGCCCACGCTGTCTTTATCCACCCACGAAGCTGCGCAAGAGACGGTTTCTGCAGTCTGCCTGTGGAAGTGTAGGTGTACTCCGCACTTGCCATCCATTCCGTATAAAGCCTTTTTAAATGTGCTTTAAACGGCCGGTTTATGCACACATCTAGGGGCTGGAGAATCGAGGTCATGCCACCCGGGATTATTACTTGGTCGGTGTTTCCTTCCTGTAGACGTTTTTTAACATTATCAGTCAGGTGGCCACGATAACTGTCCAGAACCAAACATACTTCTTTGTCGCAGTAGGGCTCCTGGCCGGCGTTCCCACACACACTTCAACCACTCAACTACTAAAGTGTTGTCCATCCAGCCTTTTTCATGCGCTCTTACGAAAATTCCGGCCGGTATTTTCTCATTTTTCGGAATCAATTTGCGTTTGAAAGTCACAAAAAGAGGAAGGTTCTTCCCGTCCGCTAGCATTGTAAGCATGACGGTACACCGCTGCTTTTCATTGCCACCTGTTCTTACTTGCACAGATTTTGAGCCACGTGCCTCAACTGTTGTGTCAGATGGCATTTCAAAATACGGGGGTCTGATCGGCATTTCCCATTTGCCCCAGTAGGTACAAGTGCTTCTGCCGCAAGCGAATAACGTGACGTTGATACTGAACCAACTTGTCATTATAGGCATCGGGAAGTCGCTGGCACAGATAAGCCATTCCGTCTGTAGAATCGGTAAATCCAGTTCTTACTAGCCTTGAACTCAGGATTTACACCCAATTCTCGGGCAATATTCAAGGCCTCCAATTGACACATGTCAGTAGAAACGGCATATCCAAACTGTCGTAATGCAGTTATGTATGCAACTAATCATTCTTCTACGTGTGGAAATTTAGCTTTTTTTCCCCCTGAAGGCCCTCCTGTTCACATTGCTTTCCTGCAACTTGTTTCTCATTTTCCGCCAATCTCTGATACACGACTCCGCAATGCCGTACTTACGGCCTGCCGCGCAATTTCCTAACTCTTCTGCTTCTTTTATCACCTTCAGTTTCTCTCCCACTGTAAATAAACGCAATCATTTTGACATTTTTATTGCCCGAACTATCAACGTAAACACTACGATAACTGTACGCTAATCAGTTACACGCAGAGAACACTATTAGCTGCACACGTGAGTTCGTAAGTTATCCGCGATCACTCGTCTAGACATCCACATTCCACCACCGCACCACCCCCGCAGCGTTGCCAAGCCTCCCTCTCGCACGTGCGCACGAACTTCAAACTTAAATTACCCATGTAAGCCGCGCACCCTCATTTTGGGCATTCTAATTCTGGAAAAAAGGTGCACGGGTACACGGGCGAATATGGTATATACTGTATTTGATTTCATTCACAAACAAAGCCTTGTGCGCCAAGCACATTCCTAGTTTCTATGAATACTAACGGGATGCCCAGAGTAAGGGCAGGGTAAAGAAGGTTGTTAAAGTCAATGTATCCGCACAGGAGCGGGACATTCTCACTTCCCATACTCCCTCCTGATGAGAATCACAACAGCAGAATGTAGAGGAGAGAAGACTGAGCGGATCTATGTCATCACCAGGTCACTGGAAGTTCTGCATCTCCTCTAACCTCTATATCACACCACCAAAATCAGTCCCATCACCCTCTTGAAGTCAAGCTGAAGTGAGAGGTGGGTCACACAACCCTGATTATCTTATAATTAATGCAAAGTAGCAGTAATAATAGTCTTTGTACACTCTTGGGTAACGTTATTATTTGAATGTAATTTAAGACAGTTTGTGGACATGATCAGTAATGCATATAAATTAAGCATGCATGATAATTTTTTCATAAAATCAAGCACATACGTGAACATAATAATGCTGTTCATTTTCATTATTACTTAATTCAGCAAAGTTACTTGTCTGAGCAACATATCCTACATTTCCATTTTGTTTATAGCTGTGATAAAAAATAGAGCTGAGTGAACCTCTGTTTTCAAGTTTCGACCGAACCGAACCCGAACTAATGTAAAAAAAAAATTCCGAACTGGAATAAACCGAACCGAACCTAATACAAAAATTATTCTTTCGAACCTAAACAAACCCATTATATACACACAACACACACACACACAGACACACACAGACACACACACAGACACACACACAGACACACACA
>PNEQ01059733.1:0-28161 GCA_003012365.1 Medauroidea extradentata
AAATTAAAGGATAGCGTCATTGGCAGGACAGTTCATTAATACTGTGTAATTTTTTTAAAGTCAATTGACCGAATAGTTTTCGATTGGTGATGAGTTAGGTTTCTGCGATTTTTCGGGCGCGCGAGCATGACTTGGCTTGCGGTAGCTGCGAAGGACCCAAAATGGCGGACGATTATACCTAGTCTTTATAGAGCCCTAGGTAAACCCTAACCGTCATAGAGCAACATGTAACAAAGATACCAGGCGGGTTTAGCTCAGAATAAACATCGCTGGTAACAACAATTAATACTCACGTAACTACACATTTTAAAATATTAAATACATTTCAGATTAAATTAATTTCAACTTCTATCTCAATAAACATTAAAAATAAACAAATTATCTGCCATAACCTAAAAGCGGCATTAAATGGATTAAAGAGTCAAAAATATATCCGGTACATAAACGAGGTAAACTGAAGAACATACACTGGATACCAGAGTAGGAAAGCTCATCTTGTTCTTCCTTTAAATTAACAGAGACCATACGAATACGTTTTTTTTTTTAATTCGTTTGCTGTGTTGGAGATAGTTAAAATTTTCTAGGAAATAATTTTGTTTCTGTATGAACGTGAGTAGTGAATACGTATAGCCTATTAACTTGGGTTTTACTCTATTTTACCACTTGAAATTTTAATGTGTATCTTATGGAATAACCTTTTTTGCTATCACCTCAAAAATTATACCATATGGCACAGTGTAGTGAAAATATGCACAGTAGATCAATCACTTTAAACAAACTAAACTACGTATCTTCGTTTATGTTACGATTTTACATCATTAAATGCAAACTGCGCTACTACATCGCTATATGAATCTCACAGCCCTGTCGATAAGTGGCGAAGTTACTAAAACATAAACTGCGCGCATTGTCACAATGCCAGCACAGACCTTACAGACACACTTCTGAGCAACATGCTTCTGACTGACGATATTTTCTGTAAATACTTGCCCAGAAATTTATTTGATCGTTTCGCAAATTTCTGTCTAATCCAAGGAATGTGTCAATTTTTAGATACGGGAACCTATTCTCACTGGCTGACGGCCAGACAAAGCCATTTTCGTTGGTGGGCACACCTTTCTTAGCGAAGCTTGTCCACAGGCTACCAAAATGTTCCGCGACTATCGTATCTCTAGTGTTTGCCCTGCCAATCTTCCCTGGGTAGAAGATGTACTTGAGTTCGTCTAAGTGTGTAGCGTTATTGTAAACAAAGAGGTAATTACAGACTGGGATTATGTCTGCGAACCAGGCGCGAGAAAGATGTGTCGTTTGCACGCCGAAGAAAAAATGAAAGTCCGACTGCAGATCGATCCACTTATTTCTCGTCTTGTACGAGATGGCCTGGTTGCCAAAGTAAAATTCTTTAATTTTTCTGGCAACTTCTCGAGATTCACGCGATCCTCTCTTTAGTCCGAGGTTTTCTGGAACTATCTGTTCCAAGTTGTTGTTAACATTTGGCCAGAAAGACTTTTCAGATAAAAGTTTTTCTGTATAAACAATGGCCGACTCTTTCACATTTAGGCCCATTATATAGGGAACCTTGTAGTAGGAGCCATAAGACACTATACACTCGGGAGACTGTGCTAGGAACTGCTGCTCGCCTACTCGCTGGTGTTCTATGGTCGGTATAAAGGGGAATACAGGGAAGACATCTTCTGTCAAGACGACTCTGGATAGTGCTTTAGCAAGCTGCGTGGCGGGAGTTGCTCTCAAGTTGTTGACCAGGTCCTGAGAGTTGTTGGCTCCTCTACCCACCAGGTAGCTGAGGCGATAGGCGCGGTCCAGAGTACTGCATCTGAAGGCCCACGGGCACAGGGCTGTACCACTCTGCGATATCGCTCTGATGAAAAGACCTGAAGAATATCACAAAAATTAGCTGTGCATTATATGTAGACAGACGAGTAATTCGCGTATTCATTTGGCAACAACCTAGACTTATCAGTTCTATACGTGTACCGACTGAAGTTGAATATCCATTGGCTTCTAACAGTACAAACGTGTAGCACGTGATATCTGCACGACTTGTTTCCTTATTTATAACTGGCTTGCAGTCGTCAAATGTGTGTTAAAACAGCTCTCGTCTAATCACAGGAGGAGGAATGAAGTAGACGTTACTGACGTTCAACCTGACCTAGAATCAATACCCGAAATAATCGTACCTCTACTTATATGAAATGAGAAGTAATGTAAGAGAAGATGAAACGAAATGAAGATGAACGTAACAAGTAACGCCCCGAGAAAGCAGTGCAGTGCTAGTTAAGTCTCTCTTCATTAAAATACTCGCCCAGAAAGGTGTCAGATTCTCGGACCGAACCACGGCCTTAAGTTATAGAAGGTTTTGCAAAAGCATGTGTGTCGTTAATGTGGGGTAAAGTTAACACGATTTATTGCTCAGCATGAACTGTCATTTCAATAATATGTATTTTTATCAACCTTAGGCATATAAGTATAAATACTTCAAAACGACTATCTAGTTCACACAATCAGCTGCTCTCAGTGTTTAATATTTAAGAATACTTTACTCATTCTTTATTGTGCCTGCTGAGTAAACATAAAATTACACTCACTTTTATCGTAAACAGTGTGTACATTTAAACCTTTGACAAAAATGTATTTTAAGCTCATAAGTGAACTGCCTAGTTATTAGTAATAAATTTTAGAGTAAGATTAATATTAGTAACCAACTGAGCGCCGTATGTAAGTATGTATTCTGGCAATGGATTTTGTAGCATTTCATTTCTAAACAGAAATATCATCAATGCGTACGCTGGCGACAATAAAGGTACAGTTTCCTCGGCCACTGTGTATGATGGATGATGTTCTAATGACTGGTACATCAGTCTGAAAAATTAGCTGAGATAGTGACTATAAAATACCATAAGTACTATTATTTGGGTGTCTCACGTGAGCATATAAATTAAATTTTTACGTTAGTTCTATATTTCTAATATGTATAACAAGACGTCAGTAACACACATGATGCATGTTAATAATACTACACGACACTCACCCTTAGACATGGGGGACAGCATGTGGTAGTGTACGCTGGCTCCTCCTGCGCTCTCGCCGAAGATGGTGACCTTGTAAGGGTCACCACCGAAGTGAGCTATGTTCCTCCTGACCCAGCGTAGAGCAGCTGACTGGTCCTTCAACCCAGCGTTACCAGTCGCGTCTGTGCCTTCGACACTCAGGAACCCTGCACAAGAAAGCTTGCTCCTACATCCAATCAGCACTGGCCGTGGAATATTTCTTTTGACGAGTAGGATGTGCCTTTAATTTTTGTAAATACATATTTATCACTAACAAACACATATTCATCTCCAACTCTAAAAGAAAACATTGCTGATGGACGTTTAAAAAAAAATGTGCTCAAGAGTTGTAACAGCGAAATGCTGTATACACAATATTTGCATAGCTATAGGTTCTCCCAGAATGTTGTACTGAATCGACATCCATACATATGTTTTCTCGCGATCAACTTATACTCTCTAGAACAATGTGCTGTAAATTGTTAAGTGTGCACTGTTAAAGTATTTTATAACGTTCGCATGCTTTCGCGCCTGTTTCCCACGAGATTTGTACTTCCGGATTGTAGTCTCATCAATGTCGTTTCTCTTCCCGAGATTTTGGAAGACACTTTTTTATTTTGATTTGATTTTAATAACTGAAAGTGGTGATTCATTATATTAACTGGCTAGTATATAGAACAGGGCATTTAGGATGATAAAATACTCAGAACTAGGTTTAGGTGACTGGGTGAGCAAGTAGTTTATTTATCAGATGATATTTGTGTAAGGCTAGAAGGCAATTATGAATGTGTTAAGGTCCTTGAAATGATTCCTGAAGTTCTGGTATCTGAGGTAGGGGATTCGTGGGTGAAGAAGGACTTGAAGTGAAGTGTGGTAGTGATATGGAAAGAAGATTAATTACGAAGTTTGGTGAAATATAATTGGATAGCAGGACTCTTAGTATGTGGTTCTAGAGCATTCTGAGCGTTTAATAAAGGGGAGGAAATGTTTCTGGCGTCCTTGGTTTTGATGAGGTGAATAGTGGTCAACTAGGCAGGTGCAGACACTTAGCACGATTCATGTTTTCACTCTGTCTTCGTATCGGGAATGGACCCCTCAAGTGAGACCCCTTAAGGGAATTTCAATGAAAACAACCACACTACGTGCATATAAAAAGGTATCGATGTGTGTTTCAATTTTTTAATTTGAAGTCGATTTGAGGTAACTACAGCCCGCGGAAACGTACAGTGACGTCACAAGCCATAGTACACACGGAGCCTTAGCAAGCTAACTGACTGCTGTCGCACTCCGGCGGAATGCCAGGCTACGGTTGGTCAATAAAAAACGATTTTTAAGTCTGTTACGGTGGTTCGTTTGGTTACACGTACGTAGTCAATCATAAAATGTAACAAATGTTACATTTCAAAGGTATTCTAGTCGGAGGTTTTAAAAAAGTTTAGTGTTACGCATATTGTTATATCGCACAATATCAAGGCAATATCCGAGCACTGTAATATTCAATAATACATTAAATAGTCCTGTTTACTGGCGCAAACCATTACTATATTGAATTATTTAATACCCATATATTTACTTTACAATAGAACCACACCAAGTGTCGGCCACGATGGTGCAATGGTCTGATATTGGAAAACTTAAGTAAGTTCAATAATCTTTTGGGTTAGTATAATATTGTTTCTCGGATTTTTCATGGAACCGTCGATTCTTTATCCAAATTCAATAGTATTTTGTATTTCATTACGGATGTTAGGTTCACATGCAATACATAAATTTATACAGCAAATAATACATCTGGACTATTGTGTGGTTTTGATTTAGAGTAACGCATAAAAAAATTGTTACTTATGTTGTATAACAGTGTAGCATAAGCCTACTGCAGTACTATTTACCACTAATGACGTGTTCATTACGTAATATGTGAAGTAACGAGTGATTGAACAAGCACAAAATAAACACATTTAGCCTAAATGCAAGCTTTACCATATATGACCTAATATTTTAATGTAGAGATCACATAAAAAATCACTTTCGCGATTCGCATTCAATTTAAATCGCCGTTTCTTCCGCGCAAATGTGCCATTTCAGACATCGTATTAACATGGTTTCGAAAATGGAAAACAGATGGTTTTTAAAAAATTAATAAAACATCTTTGTATCAGGCGCTTGTAAAACTATATAATAATATAATTTAAAAATACATGACGTACGTGGGTTTTGAACCCGGATCCTTAAATTAATTGGCAAGTACCGTAACCAATACGCTACCGTAGCCTAAATAAAGAGTTAATCTGTTAAAAATTTACTATGGAAATTGGGCTATTCTGAAACAAGGTGCTTGAAAGATTTGAACAAATATACGTTTCACAATAGTTCATTTCACGTTAACGTCTACACGTACTACACACAATAGGCAGATATACCACAAGTTCAAGGTAGGCTTTGTTGAATTACGGGCTTTCTAGAAGATGATCATACTAGCAGCACTACAGTGGTACGGAGCTATCTTTAGTCCAGCGGCGTGTGGAGAAGGTATTGCCAGATAAGCTGTGTTTGTAATCAACTGTGCTGCTTACTTCCTCGTGTAGGCGTCAGCCTCTCAAACATGACGTTCTGTATGGGACTTCAGACCACGTGTTAGATAGGTGCATTGCAGCAAAATTGTTAGTGGCCGCATTACGTTCTGTTGGGCCCATTTGTACGGTTGGTACTGCTGCGTGCACAGAGATTGTACAGCACTGAATAAACACCAGCGTACCTTGTTACAGCTCACGACACGCCACTGCATTAGTCCGAAGTCGTCGCTTTACAACGTCTTAAAAATGCGGTGAAAAAAATTTATTTTACGTCTTCCTCTAACATAGGCAACCTTCGTTTCTGCGGACTTCTTCCAAACTGGAATCACTAAAATCAAACATAATTGATGTGATACCACGCGCTGGAAGCATTATTTAACAACATCCACACTATTGGTTTATAGAAAGCTCTGCTATGCTTTTTCACCACCTAGTCTGCATTGCCGGCGAAGAAGTCATGTACTAAAGTGACCTTCAACATTGCCTTCGTCGAAACGAAACACAAAACATTAGTATTAGGAAACCCATTGTGTAGTAAATAATCGTTTTCGTGGGACGCTGTGACTATTACATGGATGTAACAATTACCGTTGTGTAAAGTAACATTCTCAGTAAAGTTTACAATACTCACCGAAGACACCAAGTCGATAGTTGAAGGATACGATCACTACTTCATGATTCATCATATTTCCTGGCCAGATGTTCCCATTACCAAATGCGAAACCGCCTCCGTGAATATAAACCATGACAGGAAGCAGGTTTGCATCACTGCAAGGAAGCTTTAAAAACAATTATAGAAATAACGTACGTTAAAACAGTATATATTTGACAAGGAAAACAATATTTTAAAAATATGCACTTGATTCATCTTAAACCTAGAAAATTTTACTATCTAACAGCTGTGGGAAGTGAACCTTGATATTTAGTTACATGATATTATTTCATAACAAGGGTAGCTAACATTTTAACGAAACTGTTTTAATACGAACCTTAAGATAATTATTTTTACGAAACAGCGCCCCGTGTTTTATAAAATTAACGTATACAAAGAATTAACAAAATATAAACTGCCGACCAATGATTCGCTGCGTGAGTTTTTGACATAATTGAGTCAAAGTCCACTTGTATCCCATCACGGTGATTATGGATTTGATTACTGATAGAGTTTCCCTCGATTTTCGAATGTTAAAAAATGTGGCACACGTGTCACTGAATGACAGATTATCTCGGAACGGTCCCATGTCCCTTGATTTTCCATCCTCTGTGACACTACTTAACTTCACAAGTGAGACAACCAAATGTCCTCTCCATTCCGGCGAACAAAACAGTTTTGAAATCAAACAAATCGCCGCCTTCCCCCACCCCTCCCCTCCCAGAAAAATTGGCACGTCGCTGCTTTCAGCGAACTGTATTTTGTGAAGTTGCACATTAAAGCTGTCATCAATAAAAAAAGTAAGGTTATGTTACTCAGCCGTATTAAACAAATAAGTATATTGGTACATTATTTTATTTAATAAAATGTTTTGTTTTACGTTTTTGGGATTGTACCATAAATTGTGTACATAATTGGTCTAGATTAACCTTTATCACTCTAAGATATAGTTTGTAAATTGGCCACACATGCGTCTAGGAACGCCAAGAAAAGTAGGTATGGTAGAATAGTTTCCCACACATCCATGTTAGTAGTCCTAAACTTTTTATATAAAACAGTCAAATATATACTGAAGTTACAAGACTTGTATTGTAACGAGTGTAAAAGTTTGCATATTGACAAAAAGGAAGTATGGTAACTGTCCCATACTGTGTTTAGGTTATTTACTTCCTAAATATTTTAGGAAATTTTTTACAGCGTAATTAACTTGCTAACGTTTGTTCCTTTGTTACTTAAAAACGCAGTACTAGCATTATCGTAAAAACTCGGGTAATTTAATGATATTAATGTTTTTACTCTTTACATTACTATTCGACTCTAATTTAAAACGTGAGTGTATATTTTACATCTAGATGGGAAGAATTGCATCAGGCACAGAGAGAATTCATAGTAGGCCTACAACATTCATTGATCTGGGGGTGGCAAGAGCACTCCCGTCCCAACAAGGCGATCCGGGTTCGATTCGTGGCACATGTTCGAGTCGCCGGACGATGCCGCTGGTCGGCGGGTTTTCTCAGGGATCTCTCGTTTCCCCCGTTGCTTCATTCCGGCGCAGCTTCGTACTCACATCATGCCACCCTTCACCAGCGCTAAAGGCTACAGACCTAGATGTTATAAATAAGCGCTGTGTTCCACAATTGAGATATACACTTTTTTCGAAGCCAATATGGATAAAATACTCAATGACAATCCTAGATAATGGTATTTGCCAACTTTATGAGTAAATATTACTCCAGAATTACTGATTCGTTACGCCTGATCTCTTGCGCCGCAGTTAAATGCACGAGGTTCCGGCGTCAGAGATTGTGCCGCAGAATTTGGTAACACTGAAACGTAGGCTGAAACTATTGTCTAGGATTGCTATTGTTTAACTATCGCAAATTGGCTTCAAGATACCCTAAGTTATAGATAAATGCTTTTAGCGTTGAATTATGTACCACACCCTCTTAGGTGCTGGCCAAAATCTCTACACTTCATTAATATATCTGACTGTAGGTATAAAATATTTTATAATGGCAGCACAACAGTAGTTATACCTTGGGTGTGAATACATTGATGAACAGGCAGTCTTCTTCGCCTAGAATCTCTCCTGAGTAGTTCAGTTGTTTGCAGTTAGAACCAAAGTAACCAGCGTCTCGCACACCACGCCAAAGCTTGGGTGGCTGAGGAGCCTGTGGAAAATACAATGCCGTAAAATACTATACAATACAGGTAGCGCCACAAATTTTGGTACATTAAATAACGAGCGACTTCGCTATGTGATCAATGATTAGGGACGGGAAAAATTCGCTCGTTCACCGGCCTGTAGGCTAGCCTCAAAGAATATATGCGTTTTCAAGCAACAACGTTTGTTGCCAACATCCTTTGGTCCAGACCACGGTCGTAGAAGAACAGGTCTGGACACTCGGCTATCTACCAATGTATTTTGCTTGACCCCCTTGTTGTTTGGCTGTAGTTCGTCAAGTTACCGAGAATGTTGTACTTTTTGGCGCTGTAATTCGGGCGGTCGGACTCAAACTCCGCCCACTTTTTCCTTTCTTAAATTTATAAAGTAAATAAAGATTGCTGGAGCCCTTTCTTACATTTTTGAGCGCAGGAAGTATTTGATAAATTGATACAAAATACGTTTTGATTAATTGTTTGCCTTAGTGAAAAGGAAGTGGGCGGAGTTTGAGTCCGACCGCCCTAACATCAGCGCCAATAAAACACAATATTCTCGGTAACTTTGTGAACTACAGCCAAACAACAAGGGGGTCAAACATCCAGGCGAGTGTCCAGACCTGTTCTTCTACGGCTGTTGTCTAGACCTGCCTAGAATGGGTCGGGAAAGTAATGTTATAAACAAGTGTTGGTGACGAAGTCACTAACATGATTCTAAAGTTCGTAACTTTTGTTGCTAGAAAATGTTTTCAACAGAACACTGTGATTACAAATGTTATTAATTTTTTTTATAAATATTTACAAAGTTAATAACAGAATGTTGGCAACAGCTCGCTGACACAGTAAAATAGGCCGGCATGTAGTTACATTGTTATTATTGGCTCATGTACTTCAAGTTGGTGTCAAATAAGTCAACGGCCAATTGTTAGGGACCCCGGTTTTTCGCGAAAAGAATTTTGCCTCACTTTGTTTCATTGCCTTACGTGCACATCTGCAGTTCTGCTTCGTAGTCAATGATTGGGTATTTTAACTGTCACGAGCCTTGGGATTCTACCGGCAAATAACAGACGTGTGTTTTTACAGGAACGTTATTTTAATTGGCACAGTCAAATGATATACGGCTCTCCGCAGAGACACGCTGCCAATAACCATGAAGCAGAATTGCAGATGTGCACGTAAGGCACTGAAACAAACTGGGGCAAAATTCTTTTCGCGAAAAACAAGGGTCTCTACCAATTGTGAAAGTAGCACAAACTCACAGTTACTGGAATTCTAGCTTGTGCTTGGAAGAAAACAGGATTTTTTCAGGTCTATATCAATGATTGGATTGTTTTTACTTTCAGAGTCTAAGTGTGGTGTCGCAGTAAACGCGTTCTGATTGGCAAAGTTAATGGCGCGGTCTACCGCAATTTTCATCACCATTTTTTTTTGTACCAGATATTTTTTTTCTTATTTTAATCACAAAATGTGACTAAATTTGGCTCTAATGAATTTTTTTATCTTTCATAGTTTTCGCGTAATGGCTTGTTAAAGTCATATTTTGCATGTTTCCGTTTTAACGACTACACTAAAACCAACTGATATACCAAACTCAAAAAAATCACAGTAGATAAAGACATTTCCGGCTACAATGACATGCTCATAAAAATAAAGAATAAAAATTACTTGAATTTTTAAAAAATTCTGAAGCGGAAAATAAAAATTTTAAAAATTCAATGAGCAGATGTTGTTTGCTTGAATACACAGATGTTCTTGAAGGTTAGCCTTCAGGTCAGTGAACCCTCGAATATTTCCGGTCTCTACTGAAATACGTCTGGCACAACGTAGCTGTCTGCAGACCAATAACAGGTATCAAATATCAAAATACCGGGAATCTTACTGGCTCAGTCAAATAGGGCAACAGATCCCTCAGCAGCTTGTTACATTTCAGTAGGCTGACACTGGACACTGTCACCAATTAAACATAAAACATAAGCTGCATAGCTCTAGAAATCAGCATATTCAGCATTTCTGAATGTAACATGTTCCTTGTCTTTAGGGTAGTCTGAGACTAGTTTTGGTTCTCAATTAAAAATCATATTACTTATTCTTACAGCAGTGAAGCATTTCATTTCTTCACAGACAACCAATATTAGAGTTAAGTAGGTTGATGTATAAAATGAAGGCTAATGTATGACACTTATGGTTTTTGTTTGTAATCTATGAATATTCCTGTAGTTTTTGACTTGGCAAATTGTATCCATGGCACCTTCAGTCAACATCAGCGAGTTTTGTAATGAACTACGGTAAAGTTTTTATTTTAGACAGTGCTTATAGGATCGTGCTCCCAAACCAATGCAGTATTTCTCCTCTGGCAGGTGAAAGTTTTGCTATGATGTAGTCTCCCAAACTTTGATTTACTATCTCTACGTGTGACTTATAACATGCTATGCAATGTAAGAACTTTTATATCACTATTCCTATTGTGTGCACAGGCCTACATCTGGCTCTTATCTCTCTCTCTTATTATGGTTTATTGTTATTACTATCCTGTCATGTGCTAATGTAGACTCTCTTTTAATATGTACTCATGTGTTAATATCTTGATATTCTCGTGTCCTTAAAGGATCAGAGAGAAGAAATTAATTAAAAACATAGTAATATAAATATAATTAGTATAGGGTATCTTTGCTTGTATCTAGTTTTAACCAGTGTTGTGTTTTGATACCATATTAACCTGAAAGGCTAATCATAACTGAGCATCCTACTTAAATTTAATTTTAATTGTTTTCTCATACTTGGTGACGTGTTATGACAGTTATTATTCGTGTTATCACTTATTTATGTGTTGTGTAAATGCTAATCTATGCAGCTTTATAATTGTATATGTATGATATATACTTGTGTCGTGTAGTGTCTTGTAATTGCATTTTCTTATTGTTCAGGATCCTTGCTTGTGTGCCGTGCCTTTTACTTGCTCATCTTCTCGTCACAAAATTTTGCAATTGTAAAAAAAATCCCTAATTTTGAGCTCTGTTCAAAGGGATTAACTCTCAATGTCTGTGTATTCTACTGTATCTGTAATGCATTTATAAATAAATAAAGTCATTAATCTTCTGGTTAGCTGAATGTGCGTTAAAATCCAGCAAAAAGTCAAGTTTTCCCGCGATAAACCATCATCTATAGTGATTGGATCTTTTTAGTCCACAGCGCCTTGGTTTTCTGCTCGCAAATCACGGACGTGTGGAGTCGCAGTAACCTTGTTCAGATTGTCCCAGTCAAATGAGTGACGCATCTACCGTGCTAATAACCAATAACTAGAGATCGGAAATATTCGCGGGTTCACTGACCTGTAGGCCAGTCTCCAAGAATATTTGTATACTCAAGCAAACAACAGCTGTTCATTAGCTGCTGGCTGACACAGTAAAACGGGCTCGCATTTAATTACATTGTTATTATTGGCTCATGTACTTCAAGGTGGTGTTATATAAGTAGGGACTGGAGAAATTCGCGAATTCAATGACCTGCAGAATAGAATCCATGGTACTGTGCATACTCAAGCACCCATCATTTGTCCATTAGCTACTAATCACTCGAACAGCATACAATGAACGAATAGACGGGTCTTGAATGTGCATAGTACAATGGATTCTAGCCTACAGGTAATTGAATTTGTGAAATACCAGTCTCTATATATATAAGTCAACGGCCAGTTGTGGAAGTGGCTCGAACTCACAGTTACTGGAATTATAGCTTGTGCCTGAAAGAAAGCGCTAATTTTTCAGGTCTCTACTAATAACCATGATCATAGCTGCAGATACGCACACGCAACACTGAAACCAAATGATGCAAAAATGTTTTCACTAGTCATGGCACTTAATGTGGTTTGTCAGAAGTTTACGGCCAAGAGCACTAATCCCTACACACAGTTTGAGGGTGCAGGCCAACGGTTATCTACCTAATTCACATTTTCACGGCCACATTGAAGCACTTTTTTTCTAAGATTATCCACTTCTTTAAATATAACTATAAGCCCTCGAAAAACGACTAAATTTTCTTATATTTTGGATTTGACGCTTATTTCATTGCTGCACCGCCTAAATAATTGTTTCCTACAAATCACGCATTTACCTACCTAACCACAAACCGCCATAACGAGAACGAATACGACAACCAAAGAGCATCTACATAATGGATGTATTAGTCTATGGAGTGGAAGCCGGCCAACAGACGACGTTCATAGAGCTATTGGTGGCAAAAACATGTAAACATAGCATTGAGATGAATGAAAATGTTTTAGTTCTTTGTTAACTACACATTATTGTGATAGTTTGTGCAGCTCTTGGCCTTACAAACAGATTCGATCGTTGCGGAGGATTGTCTTTGTACCGGTAAGAAACTGTTATTTGAATTCATCAAGTTTATAAAGTACATACACACAGCGAGAGCTAATTCGTTTTTTTTTTTTCTGAAGCAATTGCGAACTGTTGTGTACGATTCAAATAGAGAATTTCGGTGAATTTTTGTAAAAAAAAAATTACATAATTACATTGCTTTCTGCTATTGTTTTGCCACCCAAAATATGGCGAGTCATGAAAAATAACGTCCTGCGCATGCGCAGTTCGAAAATGTTCGAAAATGATCGGCTTCAGACGATTACCATTGAAATGTACGGCAGATTCCACTCCATAAACTAATACCTCCATGATCTACAACTACAACAACGATCACGGACTCGGAAGTCATAATTTTTTCCCTATCCGAGTTGCCCCCGGGTGGTGCAGACTCACCACGAAGCGTAGATGTCCAACTGGAGGGCTGGCGTAAGGTATGCCCAGGAACAGATAGTACTCGGTGCCATCCGCTGTGAAGTTCCTGTGACCTCGCAGCTTGCCCTGGTCGATGGTCACTATCGCTGTTTCTTCACTGACGGTCTGCAACAAAATCAATGACAATATCAGTGGCGTATCGCGGTCGTGTTCCAAGGTATGCGGTGCTAAACAGTAACTCATAACATAACGACACAAAGATAATACGAAAAAAACACAATAGATATCAAATACAAACAGAAAAAACAAAAACGACACAACTATGAGACTAAACAAAACTCAGTAGTTTTCTAGACAGACAGTGTAACGATGTTTCGGGAAATGAAATATGTTTCCGTCATCAGGTAGACACACAGGGTTCAGGAACACGAGTGCGACTGATCGTTGTGTCACATGTTAACTTGTTTTTTTTTTATTTTTAATTTTATTATTTTCATTTATTATCTGTTTTTTCCTTGTTTTATTTGATTCGATTCCATTTTTTAAATTATGTGTTGTGTATGTATACCGTTGACTACAGCATACTCTGCTTATTTATGTTTGTTTTATTATTTTTAGTTTTTTTGGCAGTCATTTATTTCCCAACGGAGTATGTCCAAGCAACTAAATCCAGTCATGCACTCCAATCGCACAGTTTTTTCAAAGAACATAGTTATTTTTTATGCACTCCCACGAGGTGGATAACAAACGAAAGGGTTTGCTGAGAAGAATACGAATAAAACAATGACGTCAGCGTTCAGTTCTTCGAGGAGAATATGTACTACTGCCCGGCAAAACGGTAAGACTTAACGGGGTCGTGTCTTAACTAATATCGACCTACACCCTAAGAAATTTCTAGCGGTGGTGAAAATATTAAAAATGGTGGAAAACAAGCTGGCGCCATACCAATCTTAAAGAGTTATAGATCGGCAAATGTTAGGAATATTTTGGTGGTGCTCGAAGCAACATTGTAGGGACCGACAAGGGTCAACTGCTGGTGATAAACAATTTTCAGGATGGAGGTTTTAAGATTGTGATCGAAAACTTAGATGCTCCAATCCGTCTGAAATTTTACTGTCCCGGGTTTTTTAAAGTCTCCGATTGCTATTTTGGGGTAGAATTGTTTGGGTCAAATCTTGCAACTTAATTTTAAAAGTGAGCCTTGGTTGGTTTGATAATATGACTTGATGAAATTTGGCGAGACTGGCTTATATAAAATTGGTTTTCAACCTGTCTAGGTGAAGGAAGGCTCCTAAATTAAACCCGGAACTATTTATAGTTAGGCACAAGTAAGCTTCAAGTTGAAATAAGTGGCGCATATCTGCAAACACACAAGTCAAGGTAAGGCCGTGCCGAGGACTGAGTGGTATCAGGATGTATCAAACATAATGTCATGAACGTACCGGAACGAACCCTGTTGTATATTACCTCTTGCCCTTCCAAACTAAGGTCTGGGAGGAACGACGGATATTTCTTCTGTACTTGTGGGAACATGATGGAAAAATAACTAAAATAATAGTTAAAAAACATTTTTAAAAACATGCTTTAATTTTAATGATCTATAAAGAAGAAATTAAACTTAAAATAAAATTAAGTCTATCAATTTATTACATTACGCAATAAACTTGTCGCGAGATTTGCCTGTGTAAATAAACAAGGATACAGTATGTACCTTGAGCTTTACATTAGTAATTATAAAGATATAATAATATGTTTTTTATAAAATAGGTGAATCTGGCGACATATAAATTGTGTAATGTAATAAATTGATGGATTTGATTCAATTAAAAGTTTATTTTCTTTTTTAATATTTAAATAAATGCTTGTTTTAATTTTTGCTATTAATTTATTTATTTTCAACGAACTTTGGTAGTTCTACCACTTCTTAGGACTAGATCCACGAGTTTCTCGCGCAAAGATTTTTGCGCAATTTTGTTTCAACGTTAAAACAGATCGCAGGCTTTCGCGGCCGTTGTCTGCATTTTTTTGGCTTGTGGGTGTGAGCCGCGTCTGGAGATTGTCTGCGACCTGCAACTCTTGCATCTGCCTGTTGCTCACCGACTCCGACTACCTGATGATGGCAGCTGCAACGACTGCCGAAACGTCGCAAGACAATCTCCAGACGCGGCTCATACCCACAAGCCAAGAAAATATTGTTTCAACGTGTTACGTGCACTATCTGCAACTCTGCTCCGTGGTTATCGGCGGTGTGTCTTTGTTCACAACCGTCTCCCATTTGACTGCACCAATCAGAGCAGTTTATTGTGACATGATACATCTGTGATTTGCCAGTGTATCACCAAGACAAGGGAGAGTTAAAATATTCAATCACTGGCCGTGAATCAGAGCTGCAGACGTAAATAAGGACAAACCAAATGATGCCAGGGGACGCGATGGCCGAATGGTCAGGCCATTCGCCTCCCACCGAGACGATTCGGATTCAATTCCCGGCGGGGTCGGTCCCCGGATTTTTCGCATGTGGGAATCGCGCCGGACGATGCCGGCGGGTTTCCTCAGGGATCTCCTGTTTCTTCCGTTTTCCCCACCCCTTCATTCCGACACTGCTTCATTCTCATCTCACGACAACCCCACCAGCGCTGACGACCTCGATGTTAAGCACTGACGAACATCTCTCTCTCTTTCTCTCTCTCTCTCTCCCTCTCAAATGGTGCCAAAATCTTTTAGCTACAAAACCGTGTCTCCACTTGTCACAAAAATATAATCCTAAATAATAAAGTTTATGTATGTATTGTACAGTAATGAAATTTTAATGCCCGAGGTCATGATTAAATTCAGTTTTTTAATTGTTACTACAGGTAAGATAGTTTAGATCTTCGAACGTTTGTTACAATGGGACTTTATAATATGAATGTATAGGTTTATGTATACACGCCATTGATTATGGATTGATGATGGATACCTGTAAAACGAGAATCATGCAAGCCAAAAGACAACAGGGCGATGTTGAGTATAGAAAAGTACAATTTTACTTGCATCAGAACAATTAACAGGCGTTTTTTTTATCAAGAAATTCCGAATTAGAAATTCAGTCAAATTTCAACCAAACAGACAGTGTTGATTTTCGTTTGTGTCTGTCAGTTTGATTGCATAGTTTGACTGAAAATTCACTTTGAAACTTCTTGATTAGTACAAAATCGTGTTAATTCTTCTGATTCAAGTGCACCAGTGCTTTTCTATACGCATAACTGTCCTGTTGTCTTTGTGGCTGCCGTTACAGCCATTTTACAGGTTTTCATCAACAAATGAGGGTCTGAGATTCATTGTGATGTAAGTCACAAATACTGAGTAGTGTCGTTTTTATTAATATTATTCACGTTTTCAAAAAGAATATTCTGTGGAAAATATTTTACTCATGACGGAATTTCTGGATTCCATTTGAGTATTGCAAGAATGTACTGCATTTTCCTTGTGATTTCAAAAATATTGTTCAAGTGTAAATTATTTTAACTGACTTATACCATTACAAATCTAAGCCCTTCAAATCATAAGCAACAATGTATGTCCATACATTCAGACAAGATACTGTTGTCTACGAAAGTTGTCACTTTATCGTGAACTGCCCCTGCGTCAGGTTTGCGGGCTACTTTATAGCCTAAGCCTGAGAATACAATTGAGAGAAAAAAAGGTTTACACGTTTCGTGACCGCTTTAAGTAATCCGACACATCGAAGTTCCTAACTAATCGCCTCCAGTTGAATTTTTCAGCCAGCAAAAATTCTTAAGATCAATTGCAAGAAAACAGACTTCACTATGAATATATATCACATGTTTCCGTTTTGCGTGTCTATTCGGTGGCCAAATGCATACTACAGGTAATATCAACGTATATCAACAATTCAGTACGTAGTTTAGCTTACCCGTCCACTTTGCGTCAAATGCATGAACACTAGAAGAAAGACGCAGACCATAAACTGTGAGAGCGACATCTTGCTAGCAGCAGACCAACTGGTGAAAAAAAAACATCCTTCAGCTTAAATAGAGCATTCGATAGCACAAGAAGCACGCGTACTGTGATTAAAAAGAAGTTATCATATCACCGCGTCATGTAAGTACACCGACGACTAATTCTGATAAAACCTTACGCATAAATTAGATAGACAGTTGTGAACGAAGAAAGAATATAGAACGTTAACATTTTGAAGCAATGAAATTTCTGCATAAATACAATTTTAATGAATTTTTTTCTTCGCGAAAGTTTCCCAAAATTGTATAGATTTTATGTATAATTCTATCAACAAATTGAAAGTTTAAAATGCATGAACCATAAAGTTATGCTTCTTCGCAAAATTTCGAGGTATATGATATTAATCTGTTGGTGTTGTCTTACAAGGTAGGGTAAAGAATTAAAATTGATCCAACACAGAATAAACTAAGAACAATCCTCAAAAACGTTATGTAATACAGCATTTCGAAGAAATAATTCAAAATAAATTAATATTTCACATATGCAGGAGCTTCGTAAAGTAATATTTCTAACAAATTACTTAATTTCTCCTTAGTGCGGTGTCTGCTTTTGACAAGTACCTTACACTTTAGTTTTCGGCAACAAGTTTCACGCGACCTACAATTTAATTTGGACTGAAAAATACAGAACCACTCAGCACATATCGTGCCACGAGCCAGTCAGGTTTTCAGATATACTTGGCGTAGTTGTTACACATGGTCGAAGGCATGGAGAGAAATTATACGTATCTTACTTGGATAATGTTAGTGTTCACATGGTTGGATGCGTGGAGAAAATTAGTACCTGTCATGTATATGTTACTAGCACATTATCAGAGCTCACAAGGTCGGATGCTTGGAGTGAAATGGTTGTATGTGCAATGTGAATAATGTTAGTTTTATATGAATCAGGTCATAAATTAATTTAAGGTATTTCAAAACATAACGTAATGAAATATATCTTTATAGCCAAAAAACTACGACATGCGTTGTAAGACAAACTTAAGATTACGAATTCTTGACTGAATTTCCACATGCGTAGTCAGTTTAGCGGACTCTAACGACACATTAATCAGGTATGATCTTTGAAAGAACTGTGCAATGGGAGTTCATGACTAGATTCAGTTTCTTGGACGTACTCCATTGCAAAATTGAACGACTGTCAAAGAAAAACTAAACAAATAAAAGAAACCCGATTCCATCTTGGAATTTCATGTTGTGTTTGTATCTTGCTTATTTTATGGTTTCTTTTATTTGTTTAGTTTTTCTTTGACAGTCGTTCAATTTTGCAATGGAGTACGTCCAAGATACTGAATCTAGTCACATTAATCAGGCACAAAACATGTAAAGATAATGTACTATCAGAAGAAAGTTAATTACCGGTGAGCGATGTTAAAGACTTTCTTTGGGCAGATGAGAGTATAGAACTGATTCACGTCACCTTATCTTGAGACATGGAGAGAGAACGTGTCTGAAATCTAAATCGGTAACTTTATGGATGAAACATTTTGAAGCTGCAGCAAGCTGTTCTCCTATATCTATACTAACCACGCAGATAAATGGAGCAATGAATAGGAAACAAAGATATTTCCCGTTATTTTCATTTTGCTTGTAAACAAGAAGCTAGTTAATTACTTTCTGCAGTTTCTGTTGGTAACTTAAGAAATCCTGAAAATAATCCCAGAAAAATACATGGATTCTGAATCAACCCTTACATCAGCGCTTAAATAATAATTTTTTCGAATGACGTAGGTGGTGGCATCTTCCTCACGGAAAAAGTGTCTGTAAAGGATGGTACGAAAAGGGAGTTTGACAAATGAATAACGAGGTAATGCATTAAACATCCGGATAAATTAATTTCTGTTATTTTTTTCTCTATAAAACCGAAAGCTATACGGCATGGAACACTGTCGAAATGAACGGACATGTCAGAGTTTCTGGATATTGCACTATTAAAATACGAAGTTCAAACATAAAAAATGGATTCCAAAATCAACCACCAGTTTTGAAAATTAAGGGGATGTTACAAATGTTATGCAAAAAAAGGTTAATACTGTAAAATTATTATTTGTTGTTTCAAATGCATATGTTATCTATGAATCATTTACAGCAAAAAGAGTGTCGTTCCTGTACGCTGAATGCAGCCGATTTCGAGATGTGAACTAAAATTATGCTCCAAAAAAGATAATTTAATGTTAGGTGCACAGCCATACATTTTCTATTATGTATTATACCTTGTATTATCCACACCGACACCAACGAACTGTCACTGAAATGAGTGATTAAGGTGTGTGTACCTTCTTAAGTGAGTCCTGGTAATACCAGACTCAGTGTCAGAGAAGTGCCATGCTCTAGTTTCCGAAGGAGATTTCTGAGAGCCACTCCATCAGGGAAGCTGATGATTAGGGGCTCGTGAGAGACGGTGGGTGCTATGCTGGGATGGGTTCCCTCAGTTTTTGGTACTATATGAAGCTTTCGTGACCTCTTGCTCGAAAACCTCTCGCTTCCAAATCAACCTGCAGCCTTCTCGTCACGCCACTGGATCATAGAACCGATGATGCATGCTCTCTCGCATGCGTGCCATATGGTCCCTTCAGACTGGGAGAGGGGTATTCACCCTGATAGATCTACCGGCAGATGGCGCCAAGATACATCCACGAGGCGGCGAGTTAAACTAGTTCTCAGACCTTTGGGGCTCAAACGTCTGAATACTCCTTGTGCAGAAAGTGAAAAGTTAGGTAGTGCTACGGGTGACCAGATGAGCCCTACAGTAAGGTTCTCTCCGTGAATGGTCTGGGTTGGACAAGTAGTGGTGGTGGTTGCCTATATCCTAGGCTGACTCGGAGAGGACTCGGCGTGGCCAGCCCCCAGATGTTTGCATGTGGACATCATGTCGGAAAAAAAGTCCCAAGTCTGTGGGTTTACTCAGGTAACTCCCGTTTTCCTTGTGTTTTAATCCCGGCGCTGCTTCATACCCAAGCATTTACCCGTACACGCTCTGAAGACCTGAAAAGTTAATAGCCTATCTGTTAACTCACCTATGTCTCCACTTCACCGAGAGATTTGACGTAATGGTAACACGTTTGGCCCTCGTTCAGGAAGACGAGGGTTCGAATCCCCTCTCTGGCTATCCTACTTAGTAAAGACCGTTCTGGCCGAGTCCTTCACTAGTCGTCTTAACTTGCCTAATTCTCACTCGTCGGTAATGACCGCGGTTTTGCCAAAATGTTAAGCACCAAAAGTAACATATTCTCCACCTCACATCACGTGACCGGCAAATCAGCAAGTTTAAGTCACCACAACTTGCTACGTATACATCCACGGGTATGATAAATGAATTATGTAGTCAGTAACAGCATGTGTTAAGATTTCACACAGTTAATTTTATCGTTTAGGTTGCTGCCACATTGTACAGTCATATGACAATTCTTACCGTCTAATACTACCTATCAAACTGCTGCACACGCGTATTGTTACTCGTACATTTCCACAACTTGAACAGTTTATGTGAGGTTCACAAAAGTATGAAGCATGCTGCGGTATTCGTGGCCAGAGTTAACGAATATGCATCTAGCACATGGATAAGTTCCTGAAATTGGCAGGGAAGCTTGCGTCATTTGCCAAGCCTGTCATCCGAATCGTCGTTGTCCACATAAAGTTTTCAGCTGTGGAACGATGTCTGCAAGAGACAGGCACGTATGAGATGCAAATTAACAGCACAGGAAGGTCGTGAATTTTTCGTACAGCGCTGTTCGACGAAAACGTCTTACGGAGGGTTGAATAAATTCCTCGTACCAGCACACAATGCATTGGTCGAGAGTTCAACACTTCCTACAGTACTGGTCTGTGTTTGTTAAATGAGCAACAGCTACATACATACAAAATACAGGCCTGCCAGGGGTTGCGCCCCGACTACTACCCTATACGGAAAGGAAACGTGCAGTGGCTTACGCATTGTAACACAGTAAAACCGCGGTTTATGGTTATAGCCAACATTTTAAGTGTGTGTATATAAGCAGTGTGGTCCTCGTAATAAATGTATGCAAGCATTAAGATTGTGTAAAATATATACATATGCCATACATAATTACATGTAGCCAATTGCGGCCTTCAAAATATTACTGTATAACATATAAATATGTATGCAATACTTAAATGTTTATAGCTAGAGACATGCAAAATTCGCGTTATTATTTCGTAGCAGACTAAACTTCACTTTCCTATACATAACAGAGCATAATATGCTATTCAATTGGCCACGAACTTGTATATATCGTCATTTACGTGCGTTACGTCTTTACAGAGATTGGCCTCTCTATCGTGCAAACATTCTCCGCGGCAAGTCACGACAGTATCGGCCAGCGGGAGACGTCGAACTAGGCTATAGTCACGTGGAGTCTATTCAATTGTCAGAAAATAACGCGAATTTTGCATGTCTCTATTTATAGCCAATGGCTGTCTTGAAGATATTACTGGATAATGTGTAAGTATGTATGCAATATTTTGTTTCATGTTGCCAGTGGCTGTCTTGAAAATATTGCGGGACAATATATAAGTATTTATGCTGTTCGTATCCAATTTTTATTTTTAAAATATTATCAAACATAGTCTATTGAACATATATAGTAGTAATCAATTGGGTTTTGAATATCATGTACACATTTCTTCATTGATATTTTGTAATGTTAGTATACATAATATACATATATATGTATTGTTAAAGGACCTCACTTTACTGAGTCCTCTTATTGACATTTCAAATCCATGGTCCTCTTAAGTGTTTTGTCCATCCAAGTTCGATACACAAATTAACATAAAAATTAAAATTAATGTTGTGTATAGATCGGGGCAGTTTTTCTCATCAAGATCATAATAATTTTTTTAAAATTTCATGAGTGTTTGTGATGGTCCTCGCAACACAACTTTTCTAGACGGTCCTCGCTACATAATAAAAGCTCGTATTGATGTGCGTGTGTATGTATACACACATAACGTTATAGTTAATTCTCGTAGTAACGTAAGAAAACTGTTTTTTTATGTTTTATACAAATAAAAAAACCTGAATTGGTGGTCTCATTAGCTCTACGTCGTCACGTTATATACTTGGACACTACGCCCTTGTAGAAGGTGCGGCATCGCTACTGTGCTGAATAATCTACAGTTTGCGTCGGCATAACCGAGGAAGTGTCAGCCGCAGTCGAAGAGTCCCATCGTCGTCACAGGCGAACAGCTTGTTACTGCCGAAGTGGCCGCCAAAGACAGCTTGTTACTTCTGATGAAGAAGTCACCGAGAATTGCCCAACACGCCACACGATCTCGTCACAGTCAAAGATACCATCATTACACTATCTCATAACCGAAGTGTTGGCCAACAGATGCCAACCAATCATTGGTAAGATAAAATTAGCTGAAGATTCTTTTCACTGTTTATGTATGAAGTTGACAGAATACATTTCTTATTTTAGATGATATACGGCATCCAGACTTCAACCCGAACTTTTCATAACCAACACTTTTACCTTCTGACGAATTTTTTGCACGCAGTTATCCTAACTGTTTTCAATTCCATACATGTTATTACGTGCCACACATGATATCTTGAATGCATTCTTCTAATATTCGTCTTCACATTCTAGAATTATATATTATACTTAAACGCCCCGTGCTTTTGCACTTTATCTGTAAGTTGTTGACAATTATACTTAATAAATTTGTTTTCTAATTAATATTTACGGGACTAGGTATTTCTGCAAGGAGTGTGATGTGGGTCTTTGTGTTGTACCCAGTTTTGAAAATTTTCATATACTAAATTTTTTTTGGGTTTTGCAGAGTGACGACGACAATGTGAAGTGATATTGACATTTAGTTAGGCCTACTACCTGTTACCTGATGTATCTTTTTTCATTTCTTTGAGAGATTAGACATTTTTGATTACGTTTCAGTAGTTATTATGTTTTGTTTTAGAATTAGTGTAACTCAATTATCATTTTTCAAAGACTTTGTGTTGAAAATAAATGATAGACTCATTTAATTCAAAATATTTTGGAATCTTTGCATAATGAGAGACCACATTAAAAAAAAGATAAACAATTGCTTCAAAAAGAACATTTTATAGGTGGTGCTGACTGTGTGAAAAAAACATACACAACGCCACATGTATATTCTGTGTTATAGTTAATTATATTATTACGAGATTATTTATTATTTTATTGCCTGTCAGCTGAATTGATCCTCTTTTTGTTTTATGGCAAAGGAAAGGTTTTATTTTTTTTTAATTATTTTTCTTTTGCTTTCAATATATTTATGGTTGTATATTTCAAATAATTTGTGAGGGTGTAACAGAAAAATTTGAAATATTGACAACAGAAGCAATATTAGGTGCTATAAATAGAAACTTAGGTGTAATGTAATAATAATTGTACCACCCGAAAGATATTTTTTTCATGTGTTATAATGTAATGATATTGTTTAATACGTCATTGCCTGTTAACTTAATAGAATTCCCATTGATAATGTCACTTTATTTTTTTTTTTCATTCAATTGAAATATAGATGTATATTTCAGGTGATTTGCAAAGAATAGAACGTAAAATTAATTGTCAGTTAGATTTGAAATATTCTGAAATAATTTTTTTTTAGTTTTTTATTTTTTTTTCTGAAAGCAGTATACATGTTTATATGATATAGATTGCCATTCAACTAAAAAAATATTTTGTCGCATGTTGGCCTTATTACAACTTTGAGAAGCTATTTTTATGTAAGAAATTTTCCTATAAAATAAATATATATTTATAATGTTGATATATATAATCGTAATAATTTTATTTAATGTTATCATCAATTTTCATAATATTTTTCTTGTCTTGGAAATGGATACTATAAAATTGACCTAAAATCCTAACCCAGCACAGGGAGTTACTTTTAGGGACAACTTAACTCAGCAGCTAAAGGGCTAGGATAGACGTTGTAGAGGTGAGTAGAACGACGGCCCGGGATGTTACCGCCGGATATCGGTTCGTGCGTCAAGACGCTTTAAGGGGCAGACATTGGGAAGACTTTGGAACGATGGGTCGGGGTGCTAAGCCAGATGGGTCGGTTCGAGCGTTAAGACGCCTACGAGTTTCGGAAATTAAAAACACTTTGCAATAAAGAACCACCGTTTAGCTCAATGTTATTCCGGGAAGTTAATTAAAAGTATTCAATAAACGTCATATGTCAAGGCGGCAGACTGCTGATGGCATTATAATAACCGTCGAGGTAATTTACTTGAGTATTGCTGAGACTAACGGGCGGGTTAAGTGCAGAATCGAGATCGGGCCGACAAAATCGTATAATAGTGGGCGTGCCCGGAGAGGACACCACACACACACACACACACACACACACAAACACACACACACACACACCTATATTCATATATACACATATTATCCTTTTTCGAGGGGTTTGTATTTTCGCGCAGCGGACTTACCGTGAAACTTTCCCGCTTGGACCTCCCATCAGGCAGGGAGTCAGCATCCGCCCGACCACCGCATTGTACTCAAGCTAACAGTTAGTTGGAACTGTCAAACCCCTTGACAGAACACTACATTGTGCCTCGGGACAACTACCAAAGGTACAGCCATGAGAGCTTCAGGCCACCCATCTGAAGATCATACCTACATTGCTGTTCCCCGGCTGAGACCCCTGCACAGTATCCTCTTCGTTTGAGTCGGGGCACTACCCACACGACTAACATACTCACCGGGCCTGCTCCCGGGCACTTTCACAACCAACTCGCCGAATCATCTCAGAGGAGGGGTCCACTACGGGCTACCACCACCACTATGATTCCGAGCTGTGACTGGTCATGAAGGAAAACCACTCCATGGGGCCCACCCAGTCGCCCGTAGGACAGTACGAGCTTGCTACTCGTTCGAAGTTGGACTTGCGGACTTTATATTTATTCATTTACTACCAATATTTGACTAATGAGAGCGTCGGAGTAGTTACTACAACAGAAAGCCTAAATTTTTTTCGATAAAATAGCAGAACATGTTGCTTTTACGTCAGAATACCTTCAACGACATTTGAACTGTTCGTACAATAAAGCCTGTTGCAAAGCAGCTAATAACAAATCATTTTATTGCTTTATTGCAGTTATACTATTTGTAAGAACAATTTATTCATATGCCACAAGCAAGCTAACCTGATTTAAGTCTCTGTTTTATTGGAACTATGGTTGATTAGACTAATTATTGTGAACGTACTGTTGTTCACAGCAACATTTTGTTGTTCTAAACATTTACGAGTGAGAAAAGAAAACATTGGAGAAGAAAACGAAATAAGTTATCAGTAGCCAACACATATCTCAATTACAATGCGACTTAAAAAACTTTTATAGGGAATTATTTCAGAACACACGATAGCTGAAATAAAAACAGTGACATGACAGTAAGACAGCACAGCAATTACTGAGATGAAGACAAGGTTATACACAAGACTAGATAACATCCCGATATTTGCAAAGAAGTTAACAGTAGTTTCACTTTGACGAGTACATGGTGATGTTTCGTGAGTCGACTTCTGCATCCTTATTCAAACAGCCTAAAAGGCAAACTATACTCTTTTTACAATATTTTTTCTCTCACTTCGCTTTTTTACGGAGCATATTTCCAAAATATTTCGCCTATTCACTTATTTTCATGGCAAGAATCATTCATAGAAATCCAATCTATGTTCCCTACAGCAGTGTAAAGGAATTTTAAAGTTTCATAGGCACAGCAGGTCACAAATGACACCGTGCAGCTGGTGGAGGAAAAATATTTAACAGTTTTTGTTTTTGATATTTTCACAAGCCCATTGACAAGATCCTCTAGCACAAATTGTTGCCCATGCCGCCAAGGCTGGTAGTTATAATATTTGCTTTATGGTTCAGAAACTGTCGGACATAACTCATTTGTAAGGACCTGAACAATTCGCGTTATCAATTGGTATGAGACTAAACTTTACGTTCTTGTACATAACAGAGCGAAATCTGGGTTTCAATTGGCCAAGAATTTTTATGTGTTGTCATTTACGTGTGTTACGTATTTGCAGAGATTGGCCTCTCTACCGTGTAAGCATTCTCCGCGGCAAGTCATGACAATTTCGGGCAGCGGGAGACGTCGAACGAGCATGTAGTCACTCGGAGTCTAGTCGCTGTCAGAAATTAACGCGAATTTTTCATGTCCATAGTCATTTGGCAAAAATGGACATACAACTGCAGCGGACATCAGATTTGCTAAATATTACTCATGGGATTCCACAAGAGTTGACGCTGGTACCATTGAAATCTAAGATTTTTTAACAAAAAAATACTTGTCCCATTTAAACATAAGTCAAAACACGAGTTTTTACCCTAAACAAGACATGTCTTCTTCTCTGTAATTTTGTATTCAAATGAAGGGCAGAACAGCTGTTATCTATTGGAAGGCGTAAAATTACGAAATGCCACCATTGGCACGTTTACTATCTTTAAAGCCACACGTGTCCATCATATTAATTCAGAACTGGACATGACAAACTGTTCCTTTAATAACGAACGAAATATAGCAATTACGTATGTCACAGTAACAGTTTAAATTAACTACACTAATACACTTGCCATATTTTTTTCGTTAGTATATACCAACATACAATATTTTTCCGCTGTCTTGTCAAATGGAATAATATGGACACACATGGTTTTGAATTTTTGCTCCTTAGATTATTTATTTACGTAAGTTCGCTGTGCGACCGCTTGAGTTACATCACTTGCCGGTAGTAAGTATGCCTGCTATGTGCCGCCTATGATACCAATTATATCTGAGAAAGTGTAAGCAGCTGTATTTAAAATTAATGAGTAGGTGGGCAACTTTCTGAAATGGAGCAATACACAATTACTGAAGAGACTCCCTTAAATTGTTATCTCACGGCAGCAAGTCCATCAGAAAATATTATAGAGCTGCCAGTTTTGTCACATATTAAGATATCATATTATATTTTTCTTTGCATTTGACTTATAGAAACATAGATGATATACTTGATTCAAGTCTCGACTGATCAATCATATAGCGATAAAGTACACGTTTGTTTTATCAATTTGTAATTGTTTGCAATGTGTTTTCAAAATAACGATACAGATAATATTATTTTTAGTAATTTTTGTATGTGATCCACATGTGGTTCTTGTCATTATTTTAACATTTTGCTAAGATATTGCCCTTTCCTACTTCGTAGGAAAATTTCATGGCGGAAGAAAGTAAAATTGAAATAGTTCGGCGACACAACGAAAAAGGTTTTCTAAGCAGACCGAAATTTCTAAAAGATGCGAAGAAAAGTAAACCTCATGTTTATTATAAATTTATATCAACAATGCTCGCATTATAATATGAACTTTTTTTTTGGGTGAATAAAATGTCAAAGTTATTAGACATTATGAAAACATGGAACATATTAGATTAAATAAAATATTTACTATCCGTTTATCCTGGACGTTCTTCGTACAATGACTTTGTATTCTAGATTATAAATATACTTGCATAAATTCCTTATGATAACATAAAATTTTTGTTCACTATCGTACCAGTGTTTATGAAGTATAGTTCTGCACTTGTACCAGGTTTGAACCTACAGTCTCCGGACAATTCCGGACAACGACAATCCCGGCCAACAAAATAAACGTCTAGATAACCGAGAAGGACAAATGGTTGAGATAACAATTTTTATAATTTCGTGAAAAAATAAAAATTCTCCAATTCAAATCACTTGACCAGTCCATCTCGCCGTCCCACACACGGCTGTTTCTTGAATTGAACACAAACTTGCGGGTAAAACATGCCTCGCCTAAAAAAAACGCTTTAGCTATAGTGAGGTCCACCAACACAATCTTAGTGCTCGTATGCATTCATTACGAGGACCAGACAGCTTGTACATATATATATATATGTATGTATGTAT
>PNEQ01059733.1:28261-42817 GCA_003012365.1 Medauroidea extradentata
TATATATATATATATATATATATATATATATATATATATATATATATATATATATATATATATACACACACTTAAAATGTTGGTTATAGCTATTTAAAGTGAGGTCCACCAGCACACAATTTTAGTTATATTATTATCAATTTAAGTGTGGTCTACCAACACACAGTCTCTGTGCTTTCACACATATCATACCAGCACCAGGATGTTTATATATCAGTGTATGATATGAATATATAAGGTTTACATGAAAACAGATTTTTAAAAACATTTTTTAACTTTTAGTGTGTATTTATTTGAAAACTAGCTTGTTGTAAAACACGTTTTACTACGTGTAATCATCCAATTTGTGTAATAATGAACTAGATTTAATTCTTTCAAGTCCTACAATTTTGTTGAATGTTATCATTCGGGAATCTTACGTAATAGTTCGAATTTTGTTTAACTTGAGTACGAATAACACAATATAAAAGTAATTAATTCCCTTTTAATTTTTTTATAACTTCTTGAAACACTAAGACAAATTTATGTGACGGACATTCTAAACAAGTTTTCGAAACACGTTTAAATCAGCAGCACTGCAGAGTAAGGAAAAAAAAGAAGAGAATTGTATAATAGCTGGTTCTTTAGGGGGCGCAACTTTTCCACCGGTATTGTTGATTCTGCAGCTTTTGCCCTAAATAAATATTTCCTAGCAGCACGCTTGGCATGTTGCGTGTTGTAGGCCTACGTGTATTTAAATCATAACGTGAATTTAGCAGTACAGTGGATGAATTCATTAGTCAGTAAAGTAATTGAGGAATACATTCGATAGATCTACGTATAAAATAAAGAGTCCCAAATTGACTGACTAACTTCTCAATGCTATTCCCAAATTGTTTGACGTAGAGAATGAAATTAATACTAGCACGTGTTTTCACTTTAGGTCACATGCACCCACTAACGAGACTTGTTTTAATCAGATCCCTGAGAGTGTGAAACGGAGTAACGTTTGTTTCCGATTTCTCCTAAATAAAGTAACTCATTAACTCTATGTCATATTGTTACGGACATCACCGCAGTGCTCACCAGGCAGGGGAACTGCAAGCGCGGAGCGGTGTTACGACAACACTCTGAAGGTTACCCTCAATATTGAGAGCAGGCTGACGTATATAACGAGGGGGCAGGGCCACCGAGGTTGTTCATCGGACCGTCAGCTGGGGTACCTCCAGCAGGTCGGCTAAGACGCCGTCCCCCTGCTGACCAACTCCGTCGTTCGAGGGCCGGACGTCTGGGACTCCGCTCGTGACCTGGGGAGGTCACAGCCATGCTCACATGCGATAACTTCAGAATTTCGACGGCACCAATACTCAGTGGTAAGCCGCTTGGAACTGGGTTCCAATATACTTCTATATAAGCTCCCCTGTATTAACACATTAAACCAAGATTGCACGACGCCAATTGTAAAGCTGTACTGTGCACTGTCAATGCAAATTAAAGACCCTTTTAGTCAATATTGTGGCGTCTGATAATTATCCTTAATACCTGGTTGCAGTACATAGGAGTCACAGTTTAATGGTGGAGACAGTAGTAGCCTCTAGTCTGACCACGCCACCCTTATGTTCACCCCGAGAACCACTTGTGCACCACCTTCATAGACAAAACGTCTACCGTCGCGGCATAAGAAATGTAAATAAAATGAAAGGTTAAAGAGATAGTGAGTGAAATTGCAAAACTATGAATTGTGTATGGTAGAAAGGCCTCCTGTGTAATGAAAACCTTGTTTGAAAACCTGGCTATGCTCAGTCGGGGAGCTTAGGAAAAACATGAGATCTATTCGAGGGCTTACGCAGGTGAGAATAAGATTTTGATAGGAGGCTTAACTCACTACAGAAAACTACGATAGAAAAAAAATGTATACAAGCTATTTGGTTCAGGCAAGGAGAGCAGGCAAGACTTATCTGGCGATATTCTCTGAAGTTCGGCTGCGTCGCTCGTACAAATTAATAATTATAGATCCTTAAATTTTTATTACTTTTAAAAAGAACAGCCAACAAAAAATAAACATTCATTATTTTCTTCCCCATTCTTTTTTTCTATAGGTAACCTTCAATAATCAGCTCTACACTAAGAGAAATAAAATTGACAATAAACCGAAATAGTGTTAACCCTGACTCTTAGGTGACAAAACCAAACATGAATCTAATTCTATTAACCCTAATTCAGCCTATAAAATAACTAAACTAAATTATGTACCTTAAAAAATAACAAATAAAATATTAAATAATCCAATCAGGCAATAAAAGGGCTCAAATAAAATTAAAGAATCTCTGATAGTCCATATGTCACACTTGGAATAGAGATCCATTTTAAAGGGTGAAATAATTTGACTGGCACTAGTTTCAGAAAGTGTCCTGCACCTAAAATTTTAGGCTTCTGAGATGAAAAGGAGCACACACGCTTTTTCGGATGATAACAAGTATTTTTTCCCCGACGTTTTTAACGAGAGGAGTAAAGGTTGGTTCACAATTAAGAAACGTAAGCACAGAACACGTAACAGTAAAAACTATGCACAACCAGACATCTTGTGCAAAGTTTGTTCACAATTGAATTCTTACTGTTATGTTTAGCCAATGGCATTTTTTCGACGAATCTGAAATATTCCTTGCTCAATAAAAGTCAACCAAAGGGAATTGAAACATTATTGAAGTGGAATCGTTTTTGAAGAACTGAAACAAAGTTCCAATAAACTGCTCCGCGTAAAACATAATTTACAACATATAAACGTAGTTTTTAGTATTTAATATTCATATTCTAACTTTGTTTTGCTCTCGTTTATTTTTGGAAGTCAAACAATCATGGCTGACATTCACAAAAGTATTTGCTGTGATTAGTTGCTGTCCTATGCGTACGCACAAGAAATGAAATATTACCATTTCCTCTGTCAGCATCTCATTGCACACAACCACTTTTTATGTGTTGTGGAACGGTAGGTTAGAATACATAGAGGTTAGTTCTCGTGCGAACGACTTAATATGTTCTATGCTTACTGTTATGTTATCAATGTAGTGAAATCACCTTAGAAATGTGCTTTGGTGGACTTGTCAAAAGTGCATAAATCTCGTAAGATATCTACACGCTCTTTTCTTAAAAAAAAAAAAAAAAACCTTTTACATATACGTACGTACGTACAACTTACATATTTTTAAAACTCATTCTGTGAAGTTGGGATATCGTGAAGGCTTCATAACAAATTTCTTTCCGCCTTCAATGATCAGTTTATTGGGAGAGGGGAGGGGGGCGTCGTATATTCCTTCGTCGCCTGCCATTGTCACTCCAGTTTATCTCAAGGATCTCTCGTTTCCCTCACCCTTGCATTTTACCTTCCTCACATCCATATCTATTCACCACTCCACGGCCCTCAAGATCTTGGTTGATAAAGAGCTGTCCACACCTTTCAACAGACGCCTCGCGTAGACACTTGTCTTTTACATATCACTACTGAGATCAATTCAGCTGTATATTGTCATAAGTCGCGTTTCAAGAATTGGGGAGGGGGAGGCAGGGGTTCTTTGACCCTGCCTGATGGTTTACCTAATTGTTATATTTTTAACATAACTGTGCAACAGTTTTGCGTTCTCTGCACTCATTTAGTATTTAATAATTAATTATTGTAAAAAGAGTAGAAATGATGCATCATTGCCTTAAATCCGGATCATTGCAGTAGATGACGAGCAGTCTGACTAGATGGCAACAGCGTCCTCTTCCATCAGTAGGGGACATTCATCTCACATGAAAATTACAGAATTTTCAACTATATGGTGAAAATAAATGTTTTTTTTGTCTGGTGGTTAGAGTAATATGCATGAGTAACTCATTCCCTTTTAGAAAACTATTACTGACGTATTTTAAATATCTACAAAACGCCGACCTGCAATTTATTTCGGCTTCCTTAAGTCTTTCTAGCAAAAATGTATTGAGTTAAATACAAATATAACTATCGCTTTAATCCAATGGAATTAACTTACATACGAATTGCAACTGTTCGTTTTTCTTTAATGTTGGGCGAGATAAAACGATAGCATCATCACTTAATGCATCAAAGACGCGAGTCACTGGCAAGAAGACTGTACGCCAGTTCAATGATCTGCTTTTAGAGGCTAGGATGAGGCATGATATGCGTATTGTCTCGTCCTTACCGCCCACACTTCTAGGCCTCGAACGCGCAAAATGTGTTCAACCAGGCGGCACAAGGAATGTCGCACATGTTTGAGAAATTCTTTTACTATTATGGACTTTGACATTTATTATATATAGGTATATATATATATATATATATATATATATATATATATATATGAACACATATCATCTGTGACTGGTTTCGGAGTGAAAATGTATTATTATCCACCCTTTCCTCAAACATATGTCCATGTTTTGTACACGCCCATTACTCTGGTGTGTGACTTGCTTGGCGTACATTCCTCCTCGGGGATGCATACCAGCGGAATGCTCGCTCCCTCCCCCTCCCAAACCAGTCAGGTGACTACCGGACGTACTACAAGCTGGCCGCCAAAATCGTCAAAAAATTAGTAAAAATTCAGTTAAATCACTATTTTGACCTATGCTTGTACGTAAACTATGGAACCGAAATTATCTTATTTGTGGGAAATTACTATTCATACAATGTGTGACAGTTGGACATAGTTTAGTGCAATTATTAAACTACGAATTTTTATTTGGTGCAGAGCAGCTTTAATGGAAAGAACTAAAAAGTTAAGTTATTACTGAATTATCTTCAAGTAAAAAACATTAGCAAGTTGGCTATCTTTACTTTACATAAAAAATAAGACTGCATGTTTCGTAGAATGTGAATATTTAAACTGTCAGCGTTATGCAGAACAGATCATTCACGAAGAGGAGCAGGATAGATGGAGTATTCCAGTGTGCAGAGGGAAGCAGACAGGAGCTTACAACGTCAACCTCTAACATGTCTTACATTCTAGTCAATACGGTAATTTAACTGAAGACGTTCTTTAAAGCTGCCTACTTAGAGTAGTTGCTGTATTTGTTACAGGTACATGAGCACGTAGAATGCAGAGATACCTCGAAAATAATTGACAGCACTCCTGAACCAAAAAATTTAAAATGAAATAATATGTAACATTTTTGAAAAACACTTATATCAGTTAGACTGTAACTATTTACTAGTAACTTATATATTTCGTACATTACAAACAACTAAGAATTTAAACACACATAAATAATTTTATTCACAGACCTAACAATCACTCATCTGTAAATTGAGATTTAAAATATCACAGGATAAATCCATTAGATATCAGTCTGCTTTAATAATTCTCACTTATTTTTTTAACTTTTCCAACTGATTTAAATAATCAGACAGCTATCCCATTTTTAATTAGTCGAATTTATTTTAGTAATTTAACTTTACTCTCGTTATTTTGTAAGTAATAATGTTTTCAAGATATGCTTTTTTAAAGTTTCAGGATTTTTTATTTACAAACGTATATAAATATAACAGACCAAATAAAAATAAACAATTCATAACCATTTGAATCGTGTCTGTCTGAAATTTTGACAACATGGTTTCGATTGACGATATTGTCTGTAAATGCAGGCCCAAAAATGTATTCGATTTTTTAGCAAATTTATGTCCAATTTAAGACGGGTGTCAATTATTAAATACGGATAATCATGTTCGCTGACTGACGGCCAGAGAAAGCCACTTTCGCTCGTTGGCACGCCGTCCTTGGCGAAGCTTGTCCACAGGCTACCAAAATGTTCTGCGACCATCGTATCTGGAGTGTTTGCCTTTCCCACCTTCCCCGGGTAGAATATGTACTTTAGGTCATCTAGGCGAGTAGCGTTATTGTAAACGAAGAGGTAATTGTAGACTGGGATTATGTCTGCGAACCAGCCGTGCGACAGGAGTGTTGTCTGTACAGGCACGATAAAGTGAATGTCCGACAGGAGATCGATCCACTTATGTTTCGTCTTGTACGAGATGGCCTGGTCGCCGAAGTAAAATTCTTTAACTTTTCTGGCAACTTCTCGTGATTCACGCGATCCCCTCTTTAGTCCGAGGTTTTCTGGAACCATTTGCTCCTTGTTATTGTTGACACTTTGCCAGAATGAGGGTTGAGATATTTCAGGAAACAACATTGCAGACTCTTTCACATCGACGCCCATTATGTAGGGAACCTTGTAATAGTGTCCTGACGACTCTATACACTCCGGAGCTTGCAGTAAGAACTTCTGCTCGCCCGCTCGACAGTATTCCATGGTCGGCGGGAAGGCAAACACAGGAAAGACATCCTCTGTTATGACGACCCTGGATAGTGCTCCAGCCAGCTGCACGGCAGGAGTTGCTCTCAGATTGTTGACCAGGTCCTGAGAGTTGTTGGCTCCTCTACCCACCAGGTAGCTGAGGCGATAGGCGCGTTCTTGCGTGTTGCACTTGAAGGCCCATGGACACAGAGCTGTACCACCCTGAGAGATGGCTCTGTGGAACAAACCTGCAGCACGTAGAGGATATTAGATGCACAACAGTCGCTAGACTGGAACCAATTATTAGTCCCTTTACAACACTGATGTATTAGAGAGTTAAAAAATTATGTATGGTAAAAGTTTTCGTATGCATCGATGGTACCAGTCCAATACACTTTAAGTAGACAGTCAAATGAATACGGATACATACATGCTCCTGTAGTAGCTGCACTTAACATGTTCTCTATTTATGACCTGCCTTAATATGTAAGGCCTAAAAAATTCCCATATGGATTAGGAATTTTTTGTTACAACGATTAATATAGGAAAAAACTTTAAGCGAAGAATATACATTACATGCTAATAATAATAAAATGTCAGACACTATGTTACTACCAACTGAGCAATTAGTGAAATATTTTGGAAATCGTTTCGTCAAAGCTGTGCAATTCTCTGTTAATCTTCGAAAATTATTGTTAAGTATGTGTGATTTTACTGGTTTGGAGCCAACTGACGTTTTCGGTAATTTGAGAATATTCCTACTGTAAATTGAATTCTTGGCAATAGGAATAAACTCAAAATTTCCCGAAGCTTATATTAGGTTCATCAATCACAGTTTTAATCTCAGACTCTTTCTCAAATGACAGCAGTTGTTTCGAATTCACCTTTTAATTTACCATTAAATCACCACAAGTTTCATTGACTCCGTAACCTAGCCTCTAAGGCACTTGGTCGTACAGTGCCACTCCAAGTTAAATATTGATCTACACTGCAAACACGTTTCGCCGTTGATTTACGGACTATGCGGTAAACACATCTCAGGATACTTCCATGAATTAATGGAAAATTATTTCCTAATCAAACAGAAGTGTCCATAGAACAGTTTAATCACACGTAACTGAGCCATACTTACATGTCTGTAATGCTACAATTGCATTTCTACAAATTTTCAGATTTACGGGTGAAGCTATTAAAATGTATCCGTAATATTTAGCCTACAGCTCTACAACCCGCAAATTTACTATTGTTTCCGTGCAAGTGTCCGCAGATTTACGGACAGATAACGTACAATTCCGTTGTGTATATTTAGTATAGACATTTCCGTATTTTATTTTTATGGACACTATTTCAGTTTATTAATTGTACATTTCCGTTGAAATTTATAACGATGTACATGAGAGTATTTCAAGTCGTACTGAATGCCAGTAGAAGTTTTTAGTATGATTCTAAGGAGTACTAATCAACAGTTGATAAAAAACTCTCACAAACATTAGGTGGCACTGTTAAAAATAATTTTCGTTTATTTACGGAGAAGTGCTGGTAAAATATTCCCCAGATGTGTCCGTTAATTTACGGACGGCAACTATCTCCAGCTATGGAAACTCGCATATTTATGAGACGTGTTTAGGATGCAGGCACAATATTGTGTACTGTTATTTTTAAGTTCTTCTCGCAGTTTTACATATGTTTAATTAATGAAACAAAATTATGTATAACTGTGTTAGAAAATAATGTTTCAGTTAATTAAAAAGACATTTCCGTAAAATTTTCCGGAAAATCACGGAAATATTTAACAGTGCATCGAGAACCGGTATGCCTATGCAGTCCTTGTCTACCCTCACTTGGCAACATGCAACTAGCACTCGGACAAATCACCTTCACTTACAATGTTGCAACAAATGAAATCACACGTCAATGATGTTACACGATACTCACCCTTAGACATGGGTGACAGCATGTGGTAGTGTACACTGGCTCCTCCACCGATCTCGCCGAAGATGGTGACCTTGTGAGGGTCACCGCCGAAGTGAGCTATGTTCCTCCTGACCCAGCGTAGAGCGACTGACTGGTCCTTCAGTCCGGCATTACCTGTCGCGTCTGTGTCCTCGACACTCAGGAACCCTGCACCAACATGAATGGATACACTTTCGGAAAGCAGTTCATGCATGCATGCAAAGGCTGGAAAAATGTCATTATGATGGTCATAACTTATATATATATATATATATATATATATATATATATATATATATATATATATATATATATATATATATATGTGTGTGTGTGTGTGTGTGTGTGTTTATATATATGAAACAAATATAATTTAAGCCTTTACTTTTTAAAAGACAAAAATCATTTTGACATCAATGAACAATGGCGAGTCTCTTGTGGTGTGTTTGTATACCTACTGTTAATTCTGTAAGAAAATTCAACATTTTAGACATTAATGTTTCAGCCAAATTCATTATTTGCTCCAAACATACCCAAAATTACCAATAGCGTTTCCAGGGTAATATTTTTGCTTCGTGCATTGCTCAAACCTTAAAATGGTATGGATAACACATTTTATATTTATACATAGGGGCCTGCTATTTGTTTCCTGTATGAACTAGCCTCCCTTTACGTCAATAAACTTGCTTCAAGGAAACAGACACTCAATTATTTTAATATACTGGCTTCCAAACTTCAAAACTGTACACTGGCCATACAAGTCGTGTGTTGTAAACACCGGAGTAAGTTTTCTGGTAAAGAAGCTAATAAATCACAGAAAAATTCACCGATGAGTTTATCACATAATGTATTGGAATTGACAAGGACTCTAGAAAACTTAATACTGCGTGTTAAATGTAATAAGTAACTCCTTAAAAATTAGAAAATGTTACAATAATGGGGACGCGATTGGCTCATTGGCTATAGCACTCGCCTCTTACCTAGGTGATCCGGGTTCGATTCCCGCCGGGGTCGGTCACCGGATCTTTGCATGTGGAAATCGTGCCGGACAATGCCGCTGGTCAGCGGGTTTTCTCGAGGATCCTTCGCTTGCCCCGCCCATTCGTTCTGACGCTGCCTCATACCCACATCATGTCACCCCTCACCAGTGCTAAAGACTTAGTTGTTTAGTACTATCCAAAATCTCTTCACTCACTTCATTAATGTTATGCTGATGTACTGTTACTTGAAGTTTCACGCTAAGTTTTAGTATACACACAAAATGAATTCTCCTGGACAGAATATTAATCGAAGTATGAACGTAGCAAAATATTTTTTATATGTTACGCAATCGTAAGAAATTTTTACGTGTATTCGATTACCAAGAACAGAAACGCTTGGCAAGTGAGCCAAAGTTATATCTGTAATTGTTGGCCGCAAACAAATGTACAATTAACACGGCCATAAATTCAAATTGTTTTGCATACAGGACGCAGATATACTATCAAACAAGTTACCACTGGATGATAGTCACGTTCGAACTCATCGCGTATGTGTGGCAACTCTATTGGCTGTACTTGAGAGATATGTAACCGTCTGAAATCTTCAAATCCCTCCACTTCTTCATGAGATCTAAACCATGTGGTGTACATCCTGAATATGAGTTTTGAAACAGTCCTTCTCTTTAGTACCTATTTTATCTGGAAACTGTTTTGAATTTGGAACATCTAGCACTTGGTATTACTCATATGATGTAATGTGCTCTAGACAAAAGTTACTTCTTCAACTGCGGCTATGAAGGTCACATGACAAAGTAGTCACACGACGTATTTTTGAATGGCTCTTGTCATTTTCACTGTACGATATGTTCATTCCGTCGAAAGAAAAGTAATTTATTAATCGACCTTGAAAATTATTTGTCAAGCAAATTCACGAACTCTGCATATATATATATATATATATATATATATATATATATATATATATATACATATATATAATATTATAATGGATAATTTGCAACCATTCTTTAAAAAATTTCACTTTTATGCATAGAACCTTCCTTAGTATAGTGTGTAATTGTACTCACCAAATACACTGAGCCGATAGTTGAAAGATACAATCACTGTTCCATTTTTCAGAAGATTTCCTGGGTAGATATCTCCGTGTCCGTATGCGAAACCCCCTCCATGGATGTAAACCATGACTGGTAGTAGACATGTGTCTCTGTAAGGCAGCTTCATAAAACAGAATTTATCAGGAAAATAAACACTTCAATTTTCCAGGTGTTAAAAAATACATATCCTACACAACGTAAATTCGTTATAAAATTAGCCACAGTGCGTGTAATGTGAAAGATTTAATAATTACTTAATTTGGCATGGGTTTGAATGGCGTGAAAGTCTGATATGGTATGAACTTATGATTTTACTTCTTCAAAGAGATATATGAACTTTTTGATAACGCGTTTGTTACCCAGACTATCTGTTAATTAACTATCATAGATAAAACCGGCATTATTAACGTATGTGAACATGTTGTTGCTTTCGGTGTATGTATGGAACCATGTCTCCTTTCGAAGACAAATTATAGTAGCTCACGAAGATTTATCCTCGTGCTTTCTTTACTACTTTATGGTTAAGTTAAATCAATATTACAATGTAATATGACTTGCAGTAATTAAGTTAAGTTGTGACATTGGTGTTCTTAGGATTTTTGTATATTCTGCGAATATTCGCTTAGAATCAAACACGTGGTAACGCGTGCTCTCATGTTTTTTTTCTGCGCAGCTCAATGGTATGCAGTCGAAATTTTCTATCTTTGTTGAACTAGAGTGGCATTGAAAACTGGTGAGGTCACACAGGCCTATGCAATAGGGAGGAGGGCTGAAATGGCTGACCCCCTACCTGCCAAAGACGATTTTTAAACGTTTTATTTATGAGAAGTGCTCACTAAACAAAAAAAGAAAATTGTTCACGGAAGGCATTTATATAGTTGAAAAAGTTTCAATTTCTGCATGCGGTGTATTCTTTGTTTAGGTTCAGAAAGTGCTTGAATAGCACCACTTTCAAACTACTAAAAACACAATTTTCCGAGGGGAAACCCCGGAATCCCTCGCTAATTTGTGAGGATAAAATTAAATGTTATCAATAAAAGTGGTAATAATCAGTTATTTTACTAAATCAAATTAAACATGCTACATTCAAAATACATTTTAATAATTTCAAACACTATGTAATAATTTTATTTCAATAAAGTTACGTTCAATTATTTACTCACATACTAATTTCAACCTTATTGCTGATTTTTACATTGCGTGAATCTGCTGCATTACGTTATGTTTTCACATTTACTGCATCGACGATTGTTAATTTAAAATATTGCTTTTAGTAATTAATTGGTTTTTTCCAATTGCGGGTATCATTTATGTGACCCATTAATATTTTTTTACCTCGTGCAAACTGGAGGCATCTTTCCGAACCAAACACAACATTTGTGAAAGTGACATTTTTACACCACGAAACTGTCTGTACTCTCAGTGACGTAAAATATGTTTTAAAATGTGACAACACTAATCACCTTTGAAGTATACTAATTTCGTTCTACATGGACCATTACTTTTTCCACCATCAGTAAATGTTTAGTTCAAGGTGGAGTACAGTCAAATTTTCTTTAAAAATTCATAACTTTGTTGTTTATTTGGTAGGTCTTGGGCCCCTCTATCGCGCGCTTCTTTATTGACGTCTACTCCCGGAATATCCTATGTGTGTATGTATGTACCATATATATAAATTATTTATTTATTTATATGATGTGACTCCACAATTGAGGTTATTCGTACGCTTGTAATTATTTTTTTCATATACTCTGCTTTGCAATCTATTAATTACTCTAACTACTGGCAATAATGTATTCGTGATTTTCTCGTTTCAGATTTCAATACAAGTTAAGATCTTACCTAGATATTTTGTGGAACATAATCTTTTTAAGAGAATTGTTGTATGTTTATTTCATTGGGTCCTTGTTACTAGCCTTTTGAATTGATACATTATGATTTTGTACTCACAGTTATTTTATTAAACAAAATCGTTTTATGGAAAGTATTTAGATAATTTTGCTTTTATCAGGTTAGTGTAACACACACTGTTACTAATACAAAAACATTTAAGCATCCGTTTTTGGTCTTGTAAGTGATTCTGAAGCCGTTTCTAAGCCTCACTTTGTACATCTGTTTGCCAAATTCTAACGCAATAATAGCTTATGGTTTATAGCTTCGAAGGCATTTTTTGGATGTTTAGATAAATCTGCAGCTAATTTACCGCTATCCGTGGTTTCTTGAGTTTAACAACTTTTTCGTGTGTTGCACTGTTGGTGCTTTTGTTCCCAACCGAAAATCGTAATGGCATGGGTAGAAACACTGTCATTACAAACAAAAATCATAATGGCAAGAGTTGAAACGTTGTAATTTATTTTGATGCATAATTGATATACTATTAGTTATAGTGTCAAGAATTTCACTAATGGGTTATAGTACTTATATTGTTCCATTAGAATTCTCAGTATGCGGCCCGCGGGTCGAATCCATGAAAATGTTTAATATTTACTTTTTTTTAATTAAAGATAACTTTGTACAAATACTTAAACTTTCAGTGTAAATTTCCTTGCTAATTTGGGCTGTTTACTTTTGGCCCTTGCCTGTCACAAATGAATTATTAAATAATTTCCTGAACTATTTTCGTTACATGATATATTAATGGAAACATCTATGTCTTCCTTTAATCACTTTGGTGCAATACTTTTGCTAAATAAAAAGTTATTTTGATCAGATATTCGTTTATTAACATAGTAGATAAATTTTTATTTTGCACATTCCATCGCATATATTTAAGACTGTTTTTTTATTCTTTACTTTATTTACAACTCATTTATTTAAGAGTATCTAACTAAGAGTTTTTAAGTAGTCATTCGTTTTTTTTTTTTATATATTGTATATAGACGTCAATCTCTACATATAAAAATGAAAATTAACTGACTGACATATTAAACTGAAGCCCAAACAACTGAACCTAGAATCGTGAAATGTGTTGTGTGGGTTCTTCTCAGGTCGTAGGCGAGCACTAAGAAGCGATTTTGCGAAATTCAACCTCTAAAGGGGTTAAGTGGTGAAATGTATTTCCGAAGGAACGAGGATAGAGCTCTAACCCGACGACTTATGATCGAGATTTTTCCTTTAACAGGACATACATGAAAATGCATATCGGCCAATTCAAGGATTTTTCTAAATTCAACATATAAGGCGATGAAATGACCTTAAATGTGTTTCCGATTAACTATCGATATCTATAGAATCCTTCGGGATAGAGAGTTGGTATTTACTTAAAAATGTTTGTTACGTAAGTACCAAAAGAAAAGTTTTAGGATTTTTTAAAATTCGGCCCCCGAACAGTAAAAACGAGCAAAATGTGTTTTTTTTATGAATTGTCTATATCACTGAACCACAATTGGCTATCGCCGTGATTTTTACTTCACGTCGTTACGTATACACATGTATATGACAGGACTACACAACGTTTCGAAATCCGTTGATTATGGGGGTGAAAATACATTAAACGTATTTTCGATTATTCCTCCATATCTATCGAATCAATCGAGATATCGAAGTGCTATTTGCATTATATTGATGTATTTGTAAATATCCCAAAATACTATCAAAGTATATTTTCCGAATTCGGTGCCAAAGAGGTAAAAAAAGGGTAAAATGTGTTTTCGATACACACTCGATATATATATATATATATATATATATATATATATATATATATATATATATATCCAATGTTTTTTATATATCGACATGATTTTGGTGTAAGATTGATTCTTACTCAAATACCTGAAAAGAAATTTCACCAATTTTCGAAATTCGCCACCTAAAGAGGTGAAAAGGGGCAAAAAGTCGTGAAATTTGTCTTCAATTAATCGTAGATATCTCTTGAGCTCAGCAGGCTATTGTGTTTTCACGTCCACATGACTCCAATAAAGCATTCTAAAACGAGATTAAAGGGTTTTTCGAAATTCGCTCTCTTAGGAGATGAAAATATCTGTAATGTGTTCTAGATATATCCTCGATATTTTAGAATGTCTTTAGAATGTTGTGTAAGAAGAATTATTTAATGGTGTGAAAGTATTGGGTGTATAACCAGTGTTGTGACATATACCAGAACATAGAACACCTTTACTCTTGTCAAGGAAAACTCTTATGATAATAATTACTAAACAAAGATCACTTTGAAAGTGGAGAAATTTATTGGATGAATAATTAATTATGCGGCTTATAGTGGTATTGAACGTACACTGAAG
>PNEQ01059734.1:0-28305 GCA_003012365.1 Medauroidea extradentata
TATATATATATATATATATATATATATATATATATATATATATATATATATATATATATATACACATACATATATATATACATACATACATATATGAACCAATACCAGACCTGCACGATATCTTGTCATACACTTGACCACTCACGGGAGCAGTAACCAGTGAACAAATAGCTGAAGGCAGTGTACTCAGGACTGGAGTCCATTCAGCAGCAGGTAGTTGCGACATTTTCGGGTCTCTGCCAATAATCGTCATTAAGGGGAGAGCGTTGTTGTGTGTAGTGGTACCAGCTTCTCTGTGTTGTAACATGTCATAACTGAACGAACCGTATCCACTGCACGACTTTTCTGAGGTTAGAGACAAGAATAGCTTCTCCTATATACAACAATGAAAGGACGACAACGTCTGTATTTACAATCACCACCGTCTTACGTTCATCATTTATCGGCTTCCCAGAAGTGTTTCCGTCATGAGCAGATAAATGTCCGAGCTGCTCTTCAAAGTGTTAAGGGCGCGTACTACCGCGGCAACTTTCATTATCATTATTTGATTTTTTATTTGTACTACATAATTTTTTCTTATTTTAGACACAAAATGTGACTGAATTTGGCTCTTATGAAATTTTTTTATCTCTCATAGTTTTCGCGTAATGGCTTGTTAAAGTCATACTTTGCATGTTTCCGTTTTAACGACCACACTAAAACCAACTGATATATCAAACTGAAAAAAATCACAGTGGATAAAGATATCGCAGGCTACAATGACATGCTCATAAAATTAAAGAATAAAAATTATTTGTATTAAAAAAAAAATATTGAATTTTTAAAATTTTTACTTTCAGTTTCAGCATTTTTTTAAAATTCAAATGATTTTTTTCTTTAATTTTATGAGCATTTCATTGTAGCCTGCAATGTCTTTATCCACTGTGATTTTTTTTTGGGGTTTGGTATATCAGTTGGTGTGGCCGTTAAAACGGAAACACGCAAAATATGACTTTAACAAGCCATTACGGGAAAACTATGAGAGATAAAAAAATTTCATAAAAGCCAAATTCAGTCACATTTTGTGTCTAAAATAAGAAAAAAATATGTAGTACAAATAAAAAATAAAAAAAGTGGTGATGAAAACTGCGGTAGCCGCGCCCTTAAGACGGTTTCCCGACATCGCTCCAGGCTAGTGCTGGGATGGTTCCTAACAAATGTCATGGCCGAGTCCTTTCCCATGTACCAAGTTGTATGTCAACATCTGTAATGACCTCGCTGTCAACGAGACTTATATAAAGTCCACTTACCTTACCTTCAAAGTGTTAAGGACAGTGCGCCGTATAGAACCGCGGTGTTGTGTGTTAGTTCTTGCTGACGACCAGCCCTGTTCTGCGGAGGCGGATCTGGCTTGTAATTGGCTAGCGCTGTTTGAACGAGCCGCTCGTTGCACCAGGGACCAGATTTATCACGCGCCCAGTATGTGTTACGTCTCAAGTTATGTATGGCGTCATAACTCCGAGTATTATTACCCCAGCACGTGCGTGTTTAACGCACTGAATTATTCATGGAAGAAGGGCCTCCAAGTACATCATTACAGAACTTCTTTCATGTTTGCTTTGCCAAAATTAAACACTTTTCAATTATAATTTTAAGGGGAAAACGGTAATGGAGCAAATTTATCACAGAAACAGCTTGAGTGTAGTAAAGTTGGGAAGCACTTTGGAAAATTTGTCCTAATTCTGATGTGCACGCTGCAACATTTTCGGCTCGTTGAAATAGTTCTGTGTCAAATATTAGCCAAACTATTTATTTAAACTATGCAGGTGAAAATAGTCTGTTTCAAACGTACATTTATTTAAAATACCTAAAAATTATATATACCCATACTTATTATGCACGCAAATCATGTTGTAATTGATTCTTCAAATGCGGTGTTATTTTAAAAATTTCCATGACAGTGTATTGTAAATCTTCCATAGTTATTTCGTTTTGTCGTAAAGATACATTGCTAAGTTTCTAATTATTTCTTACGTAGCATTCACAATAGCGCGTATGGCGCGTCGCTATACGAACATTTTCGTTATTGTAAACACTAGTTTTATCACCCGGCGACATAGACTCGTCATAGTTTAAATGTAAATAATCCCCTGACAGTTCTTACTAACCTTTTGTAAATATTACTTCCGACTATATTTCCCTAGCATACAAAAATATTTAGTTGTCATTGTTTTGGAAATTGACAATTTTTGAGATCACAGGGACTTACAAATAATGACAAACAACTGTATTAACATATTTTACACCTAAATTACATGGAGTTTAGGCAATATATAACAGAAACAGTATTTTTTTAGTATTTAAATACATTATGGATTTAATTTAGAAAATACATAAATATTTTGTTGTTTTTTCTTGTCTCTTTCTCTCTCTCTCTCGCTCTCTCTCTCTCTCTCTCTCTCTCTCTCTATATATATATATATATATATATATATATATATATATAGATAGTTGCTCGATCGCTGGTGTCTGAGGAATGTATAAATACGAGAGGTCTTTGATATGTGCTATTTAATAGCTCGACGTTATAAAAAGGTAAGCCATAATAGCGAGACTGGTGCACGTGTCAAGAATAATACATTTTTTAAATGCGCGGAGCAGTAAATTCTCTTGCAATGTATTCCTTGTGTTTTTTTTTATTTGATTTTAAATTGGTTCCCCTATAATTTTATTTGCGGAACGTAAGGCGTACAGCCAAACGAATGCTTCTCTGTTTCGGTTTTAACGACTCAGGTTGATAATGTTCCAGATAAATAGTAATCATTTCAAGTAGGGAGAGAACTGGAGGACATCTCGAGTGGCAGTCTGGGAGGTCGTAGGCTTCTGCCGTTCCCTAAGAGATGACATGATAGCGAGGCCCCACAATATAGTAATGACGGAATGCAAGAGAGGGGGGAGCAGGAGTACAACAAGAAAACCAAGAGACAACTGCAACGTCCGCTATGTTTCCCACATGCGAAAAATTCCAGGACGAACTTCGCCGGGAATCGAGTCTCTGTACCGCCGCAGCTCCACATTTTATAGTTAAAGCTGTAGATTGAAGAAATAGTTTTTAGCCATCTTGAGTGGCCAGGAAAGTTGTTTATTACACGTAATAACAGGTTGAATTTTTTAAATAGATACATATACGGAGAATAAGTTGAGCAATTTCATGTAAAACAGAACACTCGTGACACACTACATCACGTTTAGGCGGGTAGTTTTGTAACGTCGCATAAATATTCTGTGGAGAGCTCCTGGAAGCAAGCCTAGCCAATGAGAGAGAAGACAGACGACAAGGGTATTAGCAGACGTCTGTTTCTGCGGTGACGGCCTGGGATCCCCTTTGTGCTTGGTCGGGTTGGGGGGGGGGGGGTCCTGCGGCCTCTCCCCCTCATACACAAGTCACTGTGACCCCTGTACCAGGTGGCCCACTCTTACAGCAGGTGTATGTGTGGCCCATGAACATGTAGCGAGTTGTGTGTGAAACTGATCAACTTATTTCCAGTATCTCTGTTTATTACATTAAAACATCTTCAACTTATACTTATATGATTCTTTAAATACAGCACTCCTGTTAGAAACTTTTTATTGGGTATCCTCAAAACGGTTTGAAAAACGAATCAGACAGCTGAGTATAGCATTCCGGTCCTCATTCTTAGCAACTGGGTTTACATTTATGAACTATGTAGGCACTTTCTGACGTCACGTGTCCAACATATAAACACTGGTAAACACAGGATGACACACCATCAGGGCTGGCGAAGTGCTGGTTGTCTTTATACACGTTATTACCAGTCAATGTTGTTAGATCGCCGGAAATACACAGCAACATAAAATAACTAAGCTGAGCAATGAAAATACGTAAGAAACAAACCAACACAGAAAAAAAACTATTTTGTGGCAGCTACAAATTGTTGTGTGGGTATTTGCCCTACAAAATTTATTTTGAGGTCACCATAAAAATGTTTTTTGACACTACTAAAATATTGTGGTCACTACGAAATTAAATTGTGTTTACTAAAAAAAATATTGTACAGGGAAAACTTACTACAAAATATTTCTTTCTGTGAAGGAAGTCAGAACTGGCCCTAGTCAACAAGCATACATATAATTGCGAAATAGGTAGGGCCTATGTATGCCTAGTCCGTATATGAAGGAAACTAAAAAAACGAAAGAGACGAGAAAAAACTAATAAAGTAAAATCAAACAGACATGGACCAAACGAGATGCATGGTAGTGGTGACTGTGATGGACTCCAGACAACGAAGATAACACAAATAAACACAGCTGGTTTCCAGTATGTACTGGCTATATTTATATTTCGGAATTATGTTTGGTTGTTGATTACGGCCATTTCTAGCTTCCGTGGTTTGTTCCTTTCGTGTTTTCGATTCTCATTATCTAGTGCTTAGTCATTATACGCTACTGTTCGATAGCAATGACGTACTTCCAACAAAATAGTTTAGTTTGTCACACACATACACTGCAAAACTCATTTAAAGATCGCATAAGGAAGTATGTTAAGCATATAATGGTATCCCGTAAATGTTTCCTTCTCAATTGTACCTTTTTGCAGTAGTTTATTGTAGGGTGATCATGAACTCCTAGTCCACTTGTTCCATTGTCAATAATATACAAAACATTTGTTAATACCTTATTTCTTGTATATGACGAGAACTCAGATGTAGATAGCCTGTATAGATATTGACAAGAACGCCTGTATTACTACCAGCGTCTGGATCCCCGGTCACTAACACCTTGTTGTTGTAGACGTTCTGGGACACACCATTGTACTGTGTCACATTTATCATTGGCCGGGTATCAGCCAATGTCTATAGACACCTGATTTTCGCGAAAAGATTTCGGCACAAAGTTGTTTCAGTGTCTTATAACTAGGGACTGGAAAATTTCGCAAATTCAATGTCCTGTAGGCTAGAATAAATACATTGTACTATGTATACTCAAGCCTCGGTTATTAGTCAATTAGCTGCTACTCTGTGGAACAGCAGATAATGAACTAATAGACGAGGCTTGTGTATGTTTAATAACAATGGATTCTAGCCTGCAGGTCATTGAATTCGCGAAATTTTCCAGTCCCTAGTTATAACTAGATGCAAGATTATTTCGCGTATTGATTCTATATCAGGTTGGATGCCAATAATGTATACTTCAATACTTCTTCTGTGAGTAGACGACACATGTTTCAACATATCTTTGACGACTGCAAGCCAGTGATAAATAAGGAAACAAGTCGTGGTGGTATCACGTGTTATGGTTACAAGCCAATGTATATTTGACTTTGGCCTGTGTGTGTATAGGTCTGAGAAGTCTAGGCTGTTGCCAGATTAATACGCGAAATACTCGTGCCTCTAGATATAACGCTGCAGTTCAGCTTCTTTGTTATTTGTAGAGTGTCTTTGTGTAAAGACATTTCTCATTTGACTCTACCAGTCAGAATAATGTTACTGCGAATATCAGAGTCTGTGATTTGCAGTAAAACGTTAAGACACGTGACAGTTAAATTCAGCCAATCACTGACCATCAAGCAGAGCCGTAGATCTGCACAGAAGAAAGCTAATGCAGAAATATTTTCACCGAACCCAGGAGTGCAAGCATATGTTACACGAGACTTTTATAAAACTCGCAAGTGTAGCTTGGGTTGGACAACAATTCAGCTTCAGGTATACAAACAGAGTAAACATTACACGCGTGCAATAAGTCACGAGGTTCTAGTTCTATTCTTCGCTAAACTCTTCTCGAGCAAGGCAAGCGGCTGCAGTACACGTAACCAAAATCACTGCGAAGTGAAATTCAAAGCACTGTGTTCCAAGTATCGATGGAACAAGCGCTAAATGAAATAATATGTATAATTGTCTTGCAGACGTCGTATGTTTTTATTTTATTCTCGCCATCGTACAACTAAATTTCCTTCAAGCGTTTTGACTTGTGATGAAAAAAAAAAAAAACACTGTTCTTGTGTCTTTAACAGGCCCCACACTAGCCCTTGAGTATTCATAACCGCCTATAATTGACAATAAATCACTCTCAAGGCTACCATCACATAAATCTCGATTATTTTATTTATGTACGTGATTGTTGTCGTGTAAGCTGTGTACGAGTGCATGCCAGTTTTGTTACCTGCCCCCCCCCCCCACAACCCCCAGGCTATGAGCATCTTCTGCCGCGTATGCACGCCAAGTGTACAGTTGGAGCGTGTGTCCAAGGATGTTCTTGACTGAGACCTAGGCCGGCTAATTTGGCGCGCAGGGCTAGCGCTAATTAATGAGAATTGATGCCGCGACCTCACATAACCTAACCCCTTCCGCCCGCCGGACCTGGAGCGCCCTTAAATTATGCCCTGCAATTTAATATTTGATTCATTAGTTTGTTTTTCGTCGAGAAGTCGGGAGGGGGGGGGGGTAATGGCCACCCTCTTCTCTTGTACCTCGCCGGCCGAGTCCTCCGCGGCTTACAAACCCTTTGGAAAACCCTCAGTGATCTGGTAAATACCCTGTAACTAATGTCACCCCGTGGGTCGTCTCTATTCCATTCTCTCGCACTTTATCCTCGCAGCCGAGGACGACAATACTCAGCGAGCCATCTCCACGGCAAGATAGACTCCAAACTCTGTAGTCGTCTCTCACTACTTGCCAAGGAAGGTAGTGCTGTGGTGAGTGATACCTGTTACTAAGGACCGCCCCTCGTGACCGAATACATCTCGGAGTCAGGAAGTATGGTGTTAGCCCGTGCGTGCCAGGCACTCTGAACACTAGCTACATGAATATCGAGACTAATAGAGGTGTGTCGTACTTACACGCAATACCGTTCTAGTAGTCAACCACGTCATATGATCAGAGAAGGTGATTTATCGCGGGAGAAGTTGACGGTTTGCTAGGCTTCAATGTAATGTATTTATTTCTGACGTATATATTTCGTTACTGGCGAGTCCCTTTTTCACTGGGCCAATGATAACTGTGGTGCGCTACAACTGGACGTCTGTGAGTCGTCTGTAAACAACTAGACTGTGGCACACAACCGTCGGCCAACAATACATGACGCAGGACGCTAAAGTGATTTGCAGAATATATTCTCGCGATAAATCACCTTCTCTACTTATGATACATTCTATGTTATGTACACTTTTTTAGTTTCTGTACATACTCCATAGCTATAGGCATGATTATTCGCGTATTCATCTGGTAGCAGCTTAGACTTGTCAGTCCTATACACACACTGGCTACAGTCGAATATTCGTTGGCTTATATCCGTGCACGCAGGTACCACGTGTGTTCGCAACTATTTATTTCCTTATTTATTACTGGTTTGTAGTCGTCAAATGTGTATCAGAACAACTGTCGCCCGATCACAGTGATGACAGTGAAGTATACATAATTGACGTTCAACCTGACCTAGAATCAATACGCGAAATACTCGTGCCTCTATCCATAGCGCAATAGAGTGTTTGAATATAACTAACTCCTGACATGCTCTTGCATTGCGCAACTCTCAAATATCATAACTAGAGATAATGATATGACGCGAAAAAATTTTTGCCAACGTACCCTTGAAAACACCGTGGCTTCAGTTGACATGTATGATTGGGGTATATACGTATGACACAACATAGCTGTCTGCAGACCAATTACAGGCATCAAATATTACAATAGCGGTATTCTTAATGGCTCAGTCAAATAGGGCAACAGCTTCACATACAAGCGAAAGTCAGTAAACGTTTGATAAGTTGAACGTACGGTGAAACCCAGCAAATAGTCAAGTTTTCCCACGATGAACCATCATCTGTAACCATAACCAGAGGCACGACTATTTCGTGTATTAATATCTGGCAGCAGCCTAGACTTCACAGACCAATATATGCAATGGCTACAGTCGAATATATATATATATATATATATATATATATATATATATATATATATATATATATATATATATAGGCTTCTAACCGTACAAACAGGTAGCACGTGTAAGCCCCACGAATTATTTGCTACTGGCTTGCAATCTGCAAAGTTGTCTCAAAACAGCTACCGTCCAATCACAGAAGTTACACTGATAGGTTCTTGCTCTCAATCTGATGTACTGTACAATCAATACGCGAAATACTCCTGACTGTAATCATAACATATGTAGCCTAAAGGACCATGCTCATTTCGCGAAAATAATTTTTCCCCAGTTTTTCCAGTGCCTTACGTGTACATCTGCAGCTTTGCTTCATGGTTATTGGCAGCGTGTCTGTGTGAAGTGATATCTCTCACTTGGCTGTGCCAGTGGCAATGAGGTTACTGCTATACCACATATATCTGATTAGTTGGCAGAACCTCAATACACATGAGAGTTTAAACATCCAGTCACTAACTACGAAGCTGAACTGCAGATGTGCACATAAGGCACTGTAACAAACCGGGGCTAATTTATGTTCACGAAATGTTCGTAGCCCTACTTATGTACACTGCCACGATCACTACTGATCGACTCTCATCTAATGCCTGCGCCCCAATCAAATAGAAACCGTCCTAATTTCAATTTATCCATGGAATACTGGGACTCTTCTTTCAAACAGACCATGGCCGCTTCCCTTCCTGTTAATTACCTGAACCACTGGCTGTCACTGACATCATTGTCAATGAAATTCGAAGTCCTAGTGCCTAAATACCGTACCCTTTTGACTGCAAAATAAAGTCTTCTGAAAAATTGTTGTAATATATTTTTAACATGCCACTGCAATGTTGCGATGACGTACGTCCACAGTATTATTCTAACTTACTATTCGATATATGTAAAGATGATAGTTTTCGCAGGAAAACTGTTTGCTGGGTTTCAACGTTCGTTCAGCTTATTAAAAGCTTACTGGTTTTTTCTTGTACGTGGAGCTGCAATACAATTTGACTGAGCCAATAGGACTCTCGTTATTGTAATAGTATATGCCTGTTATTGGTCTGCAGACAGCACGTTGTGTTAGACTCATACGTAGCGAGAAACTACTGCGTTATGTTGGCACAAAATATTTTCGCGATATACAGGCATCTCTAGACATACGGTAATTTAGTTTATGTCATTCGCAGTGGTGTCACGTCTCGAACTCCGGTACATTTAAGTAGAATGTGCAGTTGATTCACTTTGTGTAAATCTCGTCCTTGAGGGCTGTGATTCAATGACAGGCCTACCTGAAAGCACTCGCAGACTCCTGTGCTACCTTGTCACATGTACAACTGGCCACTCGCTTGTAGCAGCTGACAATGTACAAGTAGCTGGGGACATAGTATATACAAGAAAATAGAGTCCAGCCGGATGGTCTTACGACCCGCCACATTTTCTTGTCTCTACAGCCGCGAATTACAATATTAACCCCTCCCGTCTGTCCGTCCGTCTATCATGCGACAAATAGTTAGTGTGAGTCTTCAAAAACTTTATCCCTTCAGCCGACAAAAGCGTATCAAGCTTAAACGTTTGACGGGTAAACGGATAAAAATACAGTCTTAAAAATTTTTCCGTTTTGCTGCCCGTTCATTTAGTAGAAAAAGTAGTTCGTTCACTTTTGAATGGGTTGTGTAATGTTTGCTCATAAATTATATTGCTCGTGTTTTTTTACATACGTACATATATTTACGTAGCTCTTGTTTACAGTTGTGTTAACATTTTTGTATTGTGTGTAAAATTGCAAAAAAAAAAAAATGTTTACGTTAATAGAGAAATTTCATTGAAATAACTAATTATTTAGACTTTTGACGGCACTAAGCAAACGAAAGATGACGTGTTTTCGTAAATTGTTCGGTTAAAGACGGACGGATGACAGCGAGTGCGCCGGTTGCTTGTAACTCCGGCTCAATCCAAAGACTTCTTGAGTCAGGCCTGGCCTGCAGAGTAAATCTGGTTTCTCACCGTATCTTACTGTACACTCAGCGTAGGTTTCGATATTCTAGGATTGTGGAGCCTGGCCTTCGATTAGTAATCCTGGGTAGTTTTCCTAACAATAACGGCTGTTTCATTGATTAAATGTACCATTAAAACGCCAATTTAATAACAAAGTTACAGTTGAAATGTATTTTATTAGTTGCAAGTCATACTGGAAGAACATTCAAGATTTCAGTGAATGTGTATTTGTATTAACAGTTCTGTACGTAGTTCAGTCGTAAGGGACTTGCCCCACGGAGGTTAAACTAAGGTATCAATGTTACGTGCATTACTTCCCAATGGATCAATTGTAATGACAGTTTTTTTCAGACAAAAGTTATTTTACCGGAAATTTCTGGTTTATACTATCAAAAATGCATGTTTAAAATTTATATCTCCGCAAAATAATTATGAGCAAAAATTTTGGAAATCAATTTATAACAGTACTTCGTAAGACATTTTACATTAATACTTTTTGTTTAACAGTCGTTTTAGTAACTGACAAATTTAAAATTAATATATTGTTGACAGACTCTCCATTCACACTCTGTCTCTTCCAGCTAGGAGAATATAGCCCTAAACTAATTACTTATTTGCAGCAGTTCTAGTAATTAGTCAGTTTGATTCTAGGCTAGTTTTACCGAAAATGAGCCATACGTTTGTGGCCAGTTGATTGTGTAACTTAACACACTTGAGCAGGTCAACTTGACGCGCTACGGCTAGCCGACCAATAACGAACGTTGCACAGTACAGTGGGTGTGTCAGATGTTGTGCACACCAATAGGACGGTAGTGAGTGGAAGTATGGAAGTCAACAGAACTGGTGTTCCTAAAGTCGTGTATGAGTAGGCCTATGTGATTCACTTCTCGCATGTCTCAATTCCCAGTGCCTAACATATATGAAGTCTTCAAAGTATGTTATGTACTTATTTATTTAATTATAGTCTTGCTGTATATAATCGCATACTTCCACGAAATTAGAATATTTATAAAAGTACGCTATAGAAAGTTTCGACGCAAAGTATTACAAATATGTTTCGTAAAAATAGTTTAGCTTTGACTACGCGAAACGGAAAGTTGCTTTTGAATAGTCCACGCAATCAGCTGGACTGTAAAAACTAACGTATCTCCACACAACTGAAAAATTCGGGTGATTTTCTGACAGCGTAGTGAACTGCAAGCTTCTGTACGCTCTCCTGACTTGTACATATCTTCTGTACCTTCTATAGGGGAGGAACATCTCGCGAGTTGTCGCCTCTGTCGTGTCGTCTGTTGTTCCTCTGAGTAGCAGCTAGTGAACACGTGGTCGGGTTTGAGTGTGCATAGGATAGTTGATTCTAACATGCAGGTAATTGAATTAGTGACATTTTCCTGTCCCTTATAGTAGGAGAACAACTTTTTGTTGTAATAAACTTTGTCAGAGAGTGCTGTCTAACCTGTAAACAAGCAGAAACAAATATGTTACACAGACCTTGCTCATGCATGAAGGTGTGTGAATTTCGTAGATTCATCTAGCAGCAGCTTATATTTCACAGTCCTATATACGCTCTGGTTACAATTTGTTATAAGCGGGCAGCGTGCGATATCGCTATGCATTATTTCCTTATTTATAGAGACATGCAAATTTCGCGTTATCTTTTGGTAGCAGACTAAACGTCACTTTCCTGTACCTAACAGAGCATAATCTGCGATGCAATTGGTCACGAAATGTTATGTGTTGTCGTTTACATGTGTTACGTCTTTACAGAGATTGGCCTTTCTACCGTGTAAGCATTCTCCGCGGCAAGTCCGGCAATATCGGCCAGCGGGAGACGTCGGACGAGCCTATAGTCACTTGGAGTCTAGTCAGCTGTCAGAAAATAACGCGAATTTTGCATGTCCCTACTTATTTACTACTGTTTCGTGGTAGTCCAAGGCGTGTCGTAACAGCCGTCTTCCAAACACAAAAATGGCAAGTATAGTACTTGTTATTAGTAGGAACCTGAACAATTCGCGTTTTCTCTTGGGAACAAGCTATGATTGCAACTGCTAAAAGTTAGTGTCATTGTCACATTTGGTCCTCGACTCTTAAGACAGTTCCTGGAAGTGAGCAGCCAATGAACAGCTGTTGTTTGAGTACGCATATGTTCTTGCAGGCTAGCCTAAGTCAGTGAACCCGCGAATATTTCCCATCTCTAGTTATTAGAGTTCGTAGAATATTTCAGAGAAATGTACGTAGCTGTAATCATGCCGTCTTGCCTTAGTTTTCGTGAGTGTGATGAGCTAAATAACGAAATTTGGGCACCGCAACTTGTTCAAATGCCTCAAGTGCAGACCTTCAAGCTCTGCTTTGTGGTCAGTGGTTGGATATATTTATCTCTCAGCGGCTTGGGATTCTGCCCACTAATCACAGACGTGCTGTGGTATCGCAATAACCCTATTCTGATTGGAACAGCCACGCCAATAACCACGAAGCAGATCTGCAGATAAGCACGCAAGGCACAAAGTGGTGCAAAAATATTTCCGCGAAAACTACCGACTCCTAACGATACCAGATTCTGAAGCATTTGTAGAAGCACAAGATAGAATGTCTGGAATTATACGACCTGTCAGTATTTTTTAACGTATCGCTAGAGATTAGGGTTTATCGCAGGAAAACTTGACTGTTCGCTGAATTTTAACACACGTTCAGCTTATCAGAAGATTACTGGCTTTAACTTGTACTTTCAGCTACTACCCTATTTGACTGATCCAATAAGAATCCCGCTATTGTAATATTTGATGCTTGTCATTGGTCTGCAGACAGCTATGTTGTGTCGGACGTATATCAGCCAGCAAGAAACTACAGCATTTTCAAGGGCATGCATGCCGGCACAACATATTTGAGCCATATAGCATCATTTCTACGTACAATTTGTTTGCGAATAAACTCACAAGTTAGTTATTATTTAAGTTTTAGGCGTTGGTAAGTATGTATTTTAAAGACACTTATTGTTTTGCATTGCACTCTGAAATCACTCATTGCGTTGGTTCGTTGTATTTATAAACTTGTATTTATTTATGCTGTTTGTAATGCGTATTTTACTATTAGTAGGGTCGTGAAAAATTCGCGTTTTCTTTCCGACACAAGCTATAATTCCAGCAACTGCACGTTCCTGTCACTTTTCCAATTGGCTCTTGACTTATTTGACACCTTCTGGAAGTCGCTGAGCCAATAACGAAAATGTAGATAACCACATGCCCATTTTACTGTGGAAGCGAGCAGCTAATGAGCAGCTGCTGTCTGCTTGAGAAAACATACATTCTTGGAGGCTAGCCGTATACTGGTCAGTGAACCCGCCAATTATTCCGGCCTCTAACTATTAGATATAAACGTCAGTATATACAACTAATGGGTAGAAGCAACAGCACTGCGCTATGAATAGAGACACTGATTATTGGTGAAAACTATTTTGTACCGACTTGTTTCAGTGATTCACACGTACATCTGTATATCTGCGTGATGGTCAGTGATTGGATGTTTTGTAACTCTCTGTGTCTTAGGTTTCCTCCCAAATCATACACGTATGGTGTCGCTGTAAACATATTCTCATTGGCGCCATCAAATCGGCGGCGCCTTTGGCTGCTAATCACTATGAAGCTGAACTGCAGATGAGCGTGTAAGTCATTAAAACAATTTGTATTTCTTTCACAAAATAATCTGTGACTTTAACTATCAAACAGTTCAGCTACCTAATTAAACAAACAGCTGAATTAGATATCTAAAAAATTAATATTGCTTCAACTTTTTTTTTATTTTTAGATTACATTTTGAGAAAAAATAATGGCATTAGGTACACCAAATATTTAAATATCTGCTTGTAAATATTCTTCCAAAAATGTAATTAATGATACTTGGAAATAAACTTCTGGCTGGACTCGACTGTTGTGTCTACACTTACACTGTGTCCTCAGATACTTGACCATTGTCTGCTATTCCAGTGAGTGGACAGTTGTACATATGCCAGGTTAGCGCGGGGTCTGTGAGTGTTTTCATGCAGGTTCGCCATTGGCTAACAGTTTTGAAATAAAGAGTGGCCTAATCATGAAATAAGTAAGCATGTACAAGAAAAGTTTAATTTATCTTCAAAATAAAACCCCCAAATTTCAGGGGGTCTCATGCTATACGAATTTTCCTAAATTTTTTATATTCCATATCACTGCAGAATTGCGTAGACCCTACTGGTCGGAACGGTTTTGTATAGAGAAATTATCAGTTATTTGTTGATAAATGTTTAGAAATTTTGACGTGAAACTTTTCCGAACGAAGCCGCCTTCATGTTCAGTGCACAGAAGTGTGAATTAACCTTTTCAGCAAATGTTGTGCCGTGACCGTTTTACCGACGCACTCGGCGAACTGTATATAATCCTGCTCGCAAGCTCGGTGATGCATGCCTATGCACATTACCATCATTCTCATTTTGTTCGCGGGAAGCCATTAACCTGCACTTCGTAATTCAAGCACGCTTTCCGCCGCCAGCATTTTCCCACGTGCGCATAATTTATAAGCATGGAGAGCGCGACGGATGAGAATGTAGGACTGCCGCATGAAATGCTGTCGTCGAAGTCTCTGTTCCTGAATCGCTATATTATCTCTACTTACTGTTCTCTTTTATATGTTTGCATCACTTTCGTCTCCTGGTTTGTAGGCCTATGTTTAGATTATGCAGGTTGGCAGGTTTGTAGACCTATGTTTAGATTGTGCAGGTTAGCAGGTTTGTAGACCTATGTTGGGATTATGCAGGTTGGCAGGTTTGTAAGCCTATGTTTAGATTGTACAGGTTGGCAGGTTTGTAGACCTATATTTGGATTATGCAGGTTGGCAGGTTTGTAGGCCTATGTTTAGATTATGCAGGTTGGCAGGTTTGTAGACCTATATTTGGATTATGCAGGTTGGCAGGTTTGTAGGCCTATGTTTAGATTATGGAGGTTGGCAGGTTTGTAGGCCTATGTTTAGATTATGCAGGTTGACAGGTTTGTAGGCCTATGTTTAGATTATGCAGGTTGGCAGGTTTGTAGGCCTATGTTTAGATTGTGCAGGTTAGCAGGTTTGCAGACCTATGTTAGATTATGCTGGTTGGCAGGCCTATGTTTAGATTATACAGGTTGGCAGGTTTGTAGGCCTATGTTTAGATTATGCAGGTTGGCAGGTTTGTAGGCCTATGTTTAGATTATGCAGGTTGGCAGGTTTGTAGGCCTATGTTTAGATTATGCAGGTTGGTAGGTTTGTAGGCCTATGTTTAGATTATGCAGGTTGGCAGGTGTCACGGCCCGACATCCAGAACGTTTTTATCCGCGCGCAATGCAACTTTAGTGAGGTAAGGCAATTCCTATAATTTTCCGTCTATGTCTTAATTTTCTTTACGTATTCTGTTGTGAATACATTTATTAGCTCGACTGACACAAACTTTAAATGATTGGAGGTTACTTTGCACCCCCCTGGGTAACTTTGCACCACCCCATTAATGTATTTTTAAAGATCTTAAAATACAATTTACAGTAAAGTAATGTTGTTTATGACTTCTGTGTACTGTGGAATTTTATTCTATTTAAGATGATGCTAATAGTTATTTTAAACGAAAAATTGTGGTGTAATGTTACCCCGTAATATGGCAAAGTAACCCCACCTTATGATATTTGAAATGAGATTACTTGTTAGAACCATTAAACAACGCGCTAATAACATAGTGATATTCGTACCAACCAATCATATGCAAGAGATATAGACTTCCTACAGATGTGGTGACTCACGCATAAGACGCTGAATACAGTGTCTGACAACTGACTGAATATATTTCCAGTCAGAAGTTTCCTTCTTGTGCGACACTTGCACGATCTTACATGCGGTGAGTAGGTTGGTCAACATCACTGCCTGTTAGTTTTCTCGTACAAACATGTCTTACACCCAGTTAGTAGTAGCATGGTTCTTTGTGTTGAGCTTAAGTCTTGATCCGGATACCACCTCACGGCTCATCAGAAGTTAGCTCTCCCTGCCACTTGTTACACTCGAGACTTCTTCCGAACTCTCAAAGCGAACACCACTAATACTTCGTGAAGGTCATTTCAGGGAAGATGCTCGTCATGCCTAGTTTCATTCTTCGTTTCTTCAGCGTTCACCTCATCTTCGATCTTCCTACGTTTCAGTAACATACCATGTTATTTCTCACAAACATTATATATTACTAGAGATGATGGTTTATCGCGGGAAAACATGACTATTTGCTGGGTTCCAACTCACGTTCAGCTTATCAAACGATTACTGGCTGTCGCTTGTACGTGGAGCTGTTGCCCTATTTGACTGAGCCAATAAGAATACCAGTAATGTAATATTTGATGCCTGTTATTTGTCTGCAGACAGCTACGTTGTATCAGACGTATATCGCCAAATCATACATGTCACAAGAAACCACAGTGTTTCCAAGGGTATGTTGGAACAAAACATTATCGCGATACACCATCATCTCTACATATTACACATCGGCACGTGAATTCAATAATTAGGTAGCTAGCAAATATATGTTTTTAAGTAACGTATGTGTATAACTGACTGTCAAGACACTATTTAATGCAGGATTTAGATGTACTCGAGTAGCATGTGCTGGCCAATAAACGCTTAGGTTATCTTTACTTATTATTTTATGACAGCCGCATCAACTACTTATACATTTTGAACTTTCGTAGTAATTGATTACCAGAAACGCCTAGCTCAAAATAAGAGTGATAATACAGTTATATTTGTCTGATAATATTATTACTAAATGAGCTAATCTTTTATCGTTTGCCAGTGTCACAAAACTACCAAAATAAATTTAACTTATAATTTACACGTGATGACATATGCTAATAACGAGGTCGCCAATTTCATCAAACACAACTTCGTGTTGAAGTTCCCATTTCCTGTGTACGCCGCACTGATTTAAACACGTACGCGAATGCCCAGAATATAATTTAAATGACAGTCCCTTTGATGTAGCAGTACTCATTCTCTGATTGGTTAAACTCGTTAACATATATCAGTACACAACAATAAATGTCCCGCATGTCGCATTGTTCAATATCTAGCTATCGGGAATTTCCGCGAGAAGATTTTTGCAACAACTTGTTTCTATGCACGTGAATTATGTAGTTCTGCTTCATGATCAGCTTCCAGGTGTTCTACCGGCCAATCACAGACGCGTGGTGTCAGTAACACGGTGCCAATAACTATGGTGTAAATTTACACGTGTGAATATATAAAGCACTGAAACAAGCTGGTACAAAAATTATTTTGCGAAAGTCTCCGGTCTATATTAATAACTGGCTAACCTTATTCTGACTGAGCTGATAAACTGAGAAACTGCTCTCAAATGACAAAGAACAAAAGTCTTCAGTCGCGCGGTAGGTGTTTTGAAATCTGGCCTGCCGGCAGACATTTCACTAAAATACAAGTGGCTCTAGAGTTATAAACTGTTATAATGAGATGTAGCCCAACGGAAATTTCTCTGCTCGTTGAGGAAGCTCTTGTATGTATACTGCGTCATTGTCTTCCTATTGTTAAGAAGTAATTTACAAGAACTGTCGAATGAGTTATTATTTTAGTAAACAAAGTAGTGTACATATTTCCGTACAGTGATGAAATACACACTTAAGATAACATTTTATGAAAACCCCTATCCTTTAAGAAGTAAAATAATTCTGATAATTATTTAATATTATAATAATAATTTCAAATTATTATTGACCCTTAAACGCGTCCGGTAAGTAAATAAAATCGGTAGTTAAAATTAGGCAACTTGGAAATGTAACTGCAACAAAACATACGTAGGTTGTGTGTACATATGTGACAATTCCAGAAAGACAAGTCAAAAAAATAAACTAGGCTACATTAAAATTTAGTTTTTGTTTTGATCATTTGGTGGATTTGGTCTTGCCCCCCCCCCCTTTTTTTTTCATTCAATTTCCTAACTACGTATCTGGTTTTCTTAGCGGTCCTCCGACGCATTTAAGGGCCAATAATAATTTGAATTTATTATATTTTTACTTTTTAAATGATCGTTTTATGTGTATGGTTTTTTAAATTTTAGTTTAAGTCTATCATTGGTAGTTTTTTTTAATTAGAATACTTCCAAAATTATACTAAATATCAGATTGTGTAAAATTATATTTATATTTATACAGTTTAAAAAGTACTGAAGTATTTGTTGTCGCGTAAAACCTATCAATATTTTTATTTCCAAATACTAACACAGTGCAATAGGATATAAAGTTTTATGGCCCACAGTATTAACGGTATAACGTATAAATCTTCTGAAATTTATGTGTATGAATAACTGTATTATTATTATTACTAAAAGTTTTTATGCTTACAACACGTGTTTAGCACTTGGTTGCAAAGAACGGCTGTTCTGAATTACTAGATACAAGAACAATTCACGTTTGTAATTGGTGACATGCTAGACTCCACTGAAGTGTACACACTCGAGCACACTTAGTGATTTCATTGCTCGCCAGTTTTTATGTTACATATTTGACTGCTTCACATGCGATGGTCGCCCTTACCGAAGCTTTCAATAATGCTCACTTTATCAAGAAACACCTGTTCTACATTAAGAAGTGTAAAAACAATTGTCCATGGCAAGCACATTTGAAATGATTGATGAAATTGGCTGAAAGTCTTCCCCGCTACAATCCACGTCACTGCCAGTACAGTGGAAGACGTAGATCTAGAGAACAATAGATTGGAATATAGTCTGTTGTCTGAAAATCACGCGAAATGTACAGCTTGGAGTGCACAGCATCAGGCCGATGTTACCATATCATTGCAGGACCATCAGATTTACAAACGTGTACCAACATTTCAGTCGGTTGAATGAATTAAAATAATACCACAGAAAAAAACAATGTACACGGCAAGGAAATAGCATTTTTATGCCGTGCTACCAAGAAGTGAGGAAAACTACAACAAATATTTATATGAAAGTCTCATACCACCTCGGAAAAAAAGATAAGAATTTTTTTACATCCAGACAGATTTTCATCAAATGAGTTACGAACCATCTCGCTGAAACAAGATTTCAATTTTAAAAAGAAGCATTAATTGCTTCCTCCGTTTGGGAGTTACGAAGTCACAGAAAGACTCAGCCGCCAAACTTGTAACACTTCTACATTTGTCGGGGGCTAAAAACGATAGTTTCGTCATTTTGCCTTATTTCATACTCTGTGGTTGTAGCACAGTCGGCTATGGGCGTAGTGTTGGTTGACAGTCGACCAAATGGACGTTGCACATTACAGGGGTGGTGTTAGGGCGGTACGGAATATAGAGACCATAGTACAGGTGTTATAGCTACAGTCGACTGTCTTCTGTCTTGTCTTCAGCTGTAGAAAGTTCCTGCAGCCCTCAGTTTGTCCGAAACTGAGTTCAACTCTACGCTCTGATAGGGCAGTACACGGCATTTCCTTCTCTTCTCTTTTATATTTATTCTCAAATGTACCATAATGACTTACAAGTGTCGAAACTATATGACTTATGTTTGCACAAAGTAGTGTTACTTTTGTAGACTATTCTAGTGGCTACATTATCCTATAATATATTACAGGAACATACATCCTACAAAAAAGCTAACACAGTTACTGAAACGAAATTGTTTACTTTGAAATCAGTTGTCAACGGAAATTGGAATTTGTAGTCATAAAAAACAACATCCTTGTGTACAAAAAATAATTTAAGAAAGTAATTAAAAGTAAAATATTTTGAGCGTTTAAACACATAATTAGCTTGGTTTCTCTATTTGTGGTTTTAAGCTCGTATGTAGGCCGTGACATGAATGATGGTGTAGCATGTCATGTGTATTCTGTTTTACAGGAGACGGCTAAGCTTAATACTGGTAGCCTCAACACCCTCGTTAATTAAGTTACTGGACCGGACCCTTTAGACGTGCTGTAGCGAGGTATGGAAAGTATTTTTTCTTGTGTAACTAATAACAATGTTACCAATACGTTTATCTACCAAAAGAAGACACACTTCAAACTGTGTCCCTATAATATAAAAAAATGCTGTCCGTTTATTAAAAATATGATTCCCAAGCTCCTCAAAATAACTAAAAATGACATTTTCACGTTGCTGTAGCTGAGGAAACATCGATCATAATCGTAAAACTAAGACATAGAAACCTGCATTGGACATTACCACAAACTTTTCACAAATAAAACAACAGGGTCATTGCTTAAAGTCCAATTGAAAAACACATTCTACGAAAACACCGCACTGGAGGCGATGAGTATAGAGGCACGAGAATTTCGCGTATTAATCTGGCAACAGCGTAGACTTCTCAGACCTATACACACACTGGCCAAAGTCAAATATCTATTGGCTTGTAACCGTAACACGTGTTACCACCACGACTTGTTTCCTTATTTATCACTGGCTTGCAGTCGTCAAATATGTGTTGAAATATGTGTCGTCTAATCACAGAAGAAGTATTGAAGTATACATTATTGGCACTCAACCTAACCTAGAATCAATACGCGAAACAATCTTGCCTCTAGCGATGAGGTGTTTGACGGACATGTAGTGTTCGACTTATTGCCCTCCACGTTTCCGTTGTCCAAACGTAAAGAGAAAGCTACTGTCCACTATTAAAGAAACGCACTTCAAACTAATCTTCTACTGTTTTATAAATATAGCGGGCCTAATAAAGACCCACAACATTGCTTTGGAAAACCAACTTTTTTATACTGCTGTATCTGGAACTATACCAACCTGATTCTTAAAACAGAAACAGAGAAACATTAGTTTGACTTTACGTCATACATAGCAACAATAAAACACCAAAGTCACTGTTCAAAGTCCCACTGGAAATAATATAAGCTATAACGAAAACACTGCTTGACATTTAACTGCTATGTGCTTAAAGGCGTCATTGCGCTCAACACGTATGCGAGTATCGCCCGTATGACGTATGACTTACTCTTTCGTTGTCTCCACCGGACAAAGTAATCGTCGCTCAAGGGCTTCTCTTAAAATGTTGTGTTGCATACATTAACGTGTATTGAAATTTCCAGGAATTTTAATGTCGACATTAAAAAATCCTGGGAAAGGAATTTCGACATATTTGTGAAGAAACAGAGTACTGAGTTTTCTGGTGAACTTTATGACGCCGCAGTTTGGTACTTTGATTCCTGCGCTTGAGATTACGTTAAATGAATACGTGCGTGAAATAATATATTTGCTTAAAGAGACAGCAGAGACGGTTATGTACGATTATCATTATTTGTCTTATTTTCGTGCGTTTGACTTTTCGAATTCCTTGTTGAAATCTTTTCAACGTTTACTTACATATGTACAACTCTGCCTTAACTCATCTTTCTGCTTGTTTCCTCAATAAAATCTTCCTCCTTGCCAAAGTGACACTTGACTACCCAGCACTACGGTATTTACCAGAAAGTTACCTCAGTGTTATGTCTGATACTAGAACGTTTGAAACTGTTGTTTATGGCATTTCGAACCATTGGCAGTCCGAGCGAATGTTACTGAGTTACTGTGGAAACCCACAATAAAACAAAACATCTTCACAAAAGTGGACAGTAGAAGCAAGGACGAGCTGTTGTAATGCAATATGCACACTACCCAAGCAGGGAATATGTTCTGAATGTCCATGAAATAAAATACAAGTAACAAAACATGGCTGTGTGTTAAAATGGCGAGAATACTCGACGAGAACAACTAGGGCAAACGAACATAGCCACTATATAATTGGCTTACACACCACAAACAACACAGCGAAGACAACACGGGCGAGAGTAGCAAGCTTCCTTCGACAACACATGTGACATTTCGGTAACTAATATCTGTTACACGTTATGTCTGAAACACTTCAGTGAGCCTACTGTAATACAAGAAACCTATAAAATCACGACAGAATGTCTTTGAAATATTTGATAATTCATGAAATTAGCAACATTTTCTTTACGTTCGTTCTTTTTTTTTTTTTTTTTTTTTTTTTCAAACAAAAATATATCACTGACATTGTCGCGCTGATTAACATACCTCAAATAACTTGAGTTGCTCGGTGCCAAGGAATTTCAGTTTCTGAAATATTTACTTCCACAAAGTCAGGCGGCTGTTGTCACATGCACATCCCAATGACCTCCACATTGTGACTTTGCCATGTCGTAATACAAAAACTGTTGTTGTAATGCAGGTGTTATAGGAGGTCTTAATTCTAACGAGGGAAAATAAATATATTTGCTAAAGGCATCGACAGCTGCGTATCGAGATACTGCGACGTTCCAAGTGCAACAGACCAGGCTTATAAGACTATGTAAGCAAAAACAGCTGGAGAAATGTAGTCACAAATAATGTCTACAAAACAAACTCTACCTCGTACAATTGTAAAATATGTGATATTTGACCCTGTGGCGTACATGTGGAGGACGATCCTTTCCGTCACGACTTTGAACAGTTGTGCAGCGAGGTAATGGCAGGTGCCTTGTTTCACTCGAGGCAGCCGATGTTTATTACCGCGTCGTCCCACGAGCTCAGCAAGACTCGCTCAGTCATCAATCCCCCGACAACACGCGTGCGTACAAGCACGAGAGAGTACTCGCCACCCCGACCAACAAACCCTCTCGCGTAAAGCGGCTTCCCTGATTAAAATCGGTTAATGCATGCGAGAATTATAAATCCCCTTTAGCTTCCTGCCCGCAATTCCCTCCCCTGCCAACTCTGTCGCGCCACTCCGTCCCCCTCCCCTTGTACAGCTTGTGATGCCACCTTCCCCTTCAGCCGTGTCCCGTGGCTCTGCGACATAAACCCTCTCCCCATTCCACGGCCTCTACCTCGGCGAGACCACACGTTACCCAGCTATAGCGTCGCAACTTTGATGTGCATCCTCTCGCCATGCCATAGCTCGCCTCTTAGATCTCACTGTGGCCCCTGTGCTGGTGATGGCTGGTAACAGTTACGCTAGCATTTTTGTAGTCCTGTATTCAATTATTATATGGCGAGTAAAGGATGCGTAAAATAAGAAGGAATGACTATACATTTTACGAAAACTAAACTGAGATAGAAATGTTTGTCTACGACGAGAAATGCAAGGAGGGGGGGGGGGGAATCATAGGAACAGTTGAAGCCAATCAAAGCACGTGATTCGCTGAGCATTTAGTGGTACAGTACTTTCCATTTTACACTTTTGCGCTAACACGTCCTTCACAACTGACATAGCTGTTTACGTACAATGCTACATTTATCTATGGAAGTATTAGTTGTGTTTATTAAAGCTAGTTTAACATGCAGTGGTTTATAAAGATAGTGTGCTGCACGGATGAAGCGGGGTCGTGTTTCAAGGAAAGCAGTATTAGACCAGACTATACATCATGAACACGTGGCACTGACATGGCTGTATCACAGACTAGATAGTAATACAGACGCGAAATGACGTGGCGACTCGTTTGATACGGGCGAACTTCGCCGCTTATTGGCTGCCCAAGGCTGTTGATACCAGCCCCGTGTATGTTTGGCTCCTGCATGTTACGACAGGTTTCCTATTGGCCTGGCCGCCGGCTAGCAGGGCAGCCCCCTTACGCTGATTGGCGGTAGGCGTCTCCGCCATGTTGCTGGCCAGGGAAGCCATTTTGCTGGCGTGTGTGACTGAGTTCGCTGTCCTACCTGCTATTTCACTTCTGTATTCCTAAATATTCTGTGGCTGTATGAACCAACCAGGAAGAATATGTTGCTATTACTGAAGTCGTGTTAGTTGAGAGTTTGTTCCTCGTGTCTTGAACACTAGAGATACACCTGCACCTACCAGTCTACAGTCATTTTGGGTAACTTTGTACTGGTCAGGGCAACTTTGTACCACATTCTAATGAAGTATTTCAGAATTTAAAAATACAGTTGTGTTCTAGGTGAGTGAATTTGTTAATCTTAAAGTTTTGCCTACTGATTGAATACCACAATGCTATTATATAAAATAAAATTCCTGGTACAATGTTAATCCAAAATGGTACAAAGTTACCCCAAATGACTATTGTTTCACTGACTACGTAGAGTTTTGTATAACCACTTCTTAGCATTGCTTCTCTTGTAACTCATATACACTACGCTGCCGGTGTGCTGGTACATATGCACTTATTATGCTGGTACATATGCACTTATTATATAGTCTTGTCGAAGTATATGTGTTGCGCATTCAGTTTACATACTGTCTTGAAACAGGCAGTGTTTCGCCTGCCAAATTCGCTTGCACAAAATGCAAACTCCCATTATATGAGGGGTAAACATTCAAATCGTGGTAATGTGCTGGGATTACACGGCATTGGCAAAACTGATTCACATAATTATCTAAGACCTCCCAGCAGAACTATATTATTATAACACCGACACATCCACTTATATGATCTAACTGTGAGGATGATATATGTACATTTTATGGTGAGATTTCCGTATGTGGAACATATTTTCAAGTTTATTTGAAACATTTTCGTCAGAACTATACATATTTTCGATGGGCACAAAGTAAATGTTTAGTGTATGTGAACACTTGAATCAGAAAATGTCACATTTTATTAATGATACTGCAAAGAGACACTCTGTTGCAGATATTTAACGCACAAAAATAGAGGGATGAAAATATATTAAAATAAAATTTGTAAGTGATTACAATGATGAAAGAAACAACGTTCGTGGGTTATCCTGTACTGTACTGGACATGTCTTATCGTACTATATTGTGCACGTGTGTCATTTACGTTTACAAAATATTCCGAACAACACTTATGCATTTAGCACATAATATAGGCCGTGGGGGTTCGGGATAAAGTGAGCACTCAAAAAAGCCCTACTAAAGTTCTATTTTCAGACAATTTGTATCTTTCCGCTCGTAACAGCTAACGACGGAAATGTCTAACCTCTCTGGACAGGTCGCTTGATGTTTTCCCGTTTATTAATTAAATAAACTACAATGTCGATTTCGGTTGATTTTGTTTTAGCACTGTTGTATTTAAATAGTAAAATACACGGAACTATATTGCGTAATTTCGCTGCCAACCATACAAGCAGTAAGGTCACTATAGTTAATGTTGAATTATGTGCAGTAACGGCTAGTGATATTTTTTTAAGGTTAAATTTTTAATGCTCACATTATCCCGAACGACCTATATGACAGTATTGGCAAGGAATGTGCAGATAAAGTTAGCAGTTTGCTTTCCCATTATGTTTCTGATTATGTACAAGAATCAGTGATTACTACGTATTTTTAGTGACGCTTGTGTTGGGAAGATTAGTTATATCTCGTGATAAGATTCCTAGTGGGATATACTATCACTGGACGCGATGAAGACGTGTGTCAGAAATACCCCGAGGGAGGTCTTAGTTTTCTTTCAATCTATCGTATTTTCTCAAATGTTAAACGCATTGTAGTCCTGCGCGATTGAGTTTACACATATTTTGAGCACAGTGTGTTACGCAGGCCCCTACTGCAAAAAAAATATTTACGGACAATAAGGCCAGGTTTACAATATAGTTGTACAGACAAGTGAAATATACGCCAGACAATGAAGGTTTTGTGACGATAATTGAGTATATTAGTGAGACACCATCAGAATGTATGTTCGTAGCCTACTAGTCTAATCTGGTGTGAATGATGTAGATGTCAACATTCAAACAATTAAAGCATACAATTACGAATCTTAACGAATAAAAGGTCAGTGATATTGTTACAAGTTTACTGTCCCGAATAGGGCCGATGCAAAGTGTGTAATTTTAAGTAGTCAGCCGGCCGAAAGTAGTATTTTTCACGTCTGTTTTTTAAGCATTGCTGTTGGTGAGTCTTATTTACAAAACTCTGAAGTATAATAAACAACTGGTTAAACGTCCCTTTGCCTGGTATTTCACTCTCCAGGAGATATAGAAGTTGTCGTTCCTACTATAATATTAAACATTCTGGGAGGCGGGCGCGCAGTCCACAATTTGAAGGCGTACAGTGAAGCAGTCGGTGTTCACATTTTCTGAACAAAACACTTTTATATAGCAGAATATTGCGTGATTTTTCATATAAGTTTTAGTTATTGTCTAAAAGCTGTGTATTATTTATTTGCAGCGTTTTAAAGAAAGGTTGTGTATATTGACCGCGCTCTACTTAACTATGCGAATGTTCGTTTATTTTTGAAAGGTATTGGTACCGTCCTCCGCGACGAGAATTTGCGTGGCCATTATTTAAGCATTTTCGTGTACGACAACGCAATGACTTGCTGCAACCAGGCGCAGCTACACAAAAGTTATCAACTTATTTCTGACAATGTCACTCGGAGAGCGATGTTCCAGCAGTGCAGCACTAGTGATATAGCATAGCGAAGTTGGGTTTATAGGACTATAATGATGTAGCTTTAAAGTCGCTAAAAAATCTGCTAGTATTTTGTGCGCAAAATTACGATCTCGGGTGAACAAATACGCTAAGCATATAACATTCCAGCATGGCTTAACCAAATATATTAGCTTTCAAGACAGAATGCACAAATTATTCTCACGTGCAAGCCAAAACCACCAAATGTTACGAGCATTCGAGGACGTCCATGTAAACGTTTTGAAGAGTCAAGCTACAGTTCACAGAGGAGGAACACTAAATTGCATCTCGAAGAAAATTTTGAAAATAAATAAATTCTGCTATTAAAAAATTCTTTTGACGTCTGTAAAAATGATTTCCGTGTCATTGGGAAGCTTTTGTATGCTTCCTGTCAACAAACGACAAAACTGAACCAATCACAGAGAACTTCCATGCAAGAAGAACAGTGCAGCCTGCTGTGGCACTTTCCATGCTCACTGAACTATAGTTGACTTCAGATCATATCCGGACAATGATGGAAAATGATAAATTGTATCAAACCAATTTATATCCTCCGTAGCACTTATAAAGGAAAATTAACAAGTTATGCTGTTCCGGGATTCGAGAACATTACAAACCCGGATGGATTTTTAGAAATTAAATTAGAAGCAATTCTAGATCATTCTGCAAACCAAATCTCTAACTTACAAAATGCTGCTCTTTAAATATGTTGCTGTTTCCCACTTTTGCACTAAGCTACTTCAAAGTTTTTCCGACTACACTTAAAAATTTGTTTTGTATTTTTAACTGTTAAAATAGGACTAAAGTTATAAAAAAATATTGTTACACAAATACAAAATTTTTCTCAGTGGAATCACAAAGGTAGCCTGAAGTAGATATAGTTCACTGAGTTACTTTTACCGCAGATTAATTCAATTCTGTGATTATTTTTTGTATTTGTACGGAAATATAACAGTAAAACTGTGAGTTCGACAAGAGCTTGCAAGTGAACTAGCCTTTAAACCTTAAAGTTTTTAATTTGCGGGAAACAATTTTTCCGGTGTCTGAATTTGAGCACAATTACAACTGGTTTCTGTACGAACATCCTTAATTTTTTTTGAATAGCATACTGGATTATTGATATGAATTTTATTTGTGCTGTGGCTACGCTAGCACGAAATAATGCAATTTCATGTTTGCAGGATAAAATTATAAAATTTTTGCTCGCTATTTTTTTTTTTTTGGCTCGGAATAATAGTTGTTGCACATAGTCAACTAATGTATGCGTTTACATATGAATATACTCTTGTTACAACGTGAGTGATGTCTTAGGACTTATGAGGTAATAGCAGTGCACGGCGTACGTTGCAACGCCCCCTTATTTTTCAGTAAAATTTTTGGTAACCGCTTATGACTCTCTATCCCGTTTTGCGAACACCCCCACCCAAATTTACCCAACCCAATTTTTGGCATAACCCTGCGTTGACGCACGCACAATTCCTCACTACAGTTTTTTTCCCACAACATTTTTGGTACCCCGTTGTGGGACACTGCCCCCCCCCCCTGCCCCCAAAAAATCTGCGAAAACCTTCGCGAAAGCACACACAACTCACCATAGTTTAGTAGCGGTTGGATGCATGATAGAGGAACGCAGAAAAAACATACATATTTATTCATTTTATTTTTGTATGAACAGTCCTAAAAAGTCAATTCACGTTTTTTAACTCTCTTAGGGGTAATGTCTAAGAAAGTCTCTGCTGAGTGGGTTTCTGCAAACATTAAACGCGAAACATCCCAAAGTTTATATGTTTCTGATCCGTTTTAAGTTTCGGCCATCACCTATAGGCTACGAATGGATCAAGCAGTGTTAGCCGTGACAATTCTTTGTACAAAACAATTCATGTTCAGAATTTAAAAAAAAAATATTGATTATTTTTATGTCAAAACGACGTATTTTTTTTATCACTGATATGTTCAGAAACCACATGCCAAAAAAGATTGAAATCTACCGAGTGGTTTCCGAGATATGTCCACCTAGATACTCGAAGTTCCGCACTGCGC
>PNEQ01059734.1:28405-42820 GCA_003012365.1 Medauroidea extradentata
CCTACTGCCAATCAGCGTGAGGCAGCTGCTCTGCTAGTCGGCAGCCAGGCCAATAGGAAACCTGTAGTAACATGCAGGAGCCAAACAGACACGGGGCTGGAGTCTACAGCCTCGGGCAGCCAATAAGCGGCCAAGTTCGCCTATATCAAACGAGCCGCCACGTCATTTCACGTCTGTATTACTATTTAGTCTGTGGCGCGGTGGTAGTCTGGTGAAAGTGTACGTCTGTAGCAGGATTATAGTTGAAGGAAAGCTTATAATTTGGACAGGAACGTTTCACGAAATCAATGACCGGTATAGTAAAAGCAACTGCCCTATGCATGCTCAAGCTCCGACCAATAGTCTACGGGCTTAGGTATGCATAGGATAATGGATTATAGTATGCGGGTCGTTGAATTCGCGAAATTTTCTCGTCCTTACTGATAATCTATGTTTACACATACAACTAGTGAGTGGATAGCTGAAAAAGAGGTCCACAAAATACTACATATGCTGATCTCAGAGTTATATATCAGTAGTGGTCGAGGCGCAGCTGTGTTGGATCAGGGCAGAGGACTTTATTATAAGTACAATAATTTAATTTTATCGTATATTGCAAGTATTATCAAAGTAACTTACAACATTAAACACTTATTACCAACTATTCACAATTAATATAATTAACATTTACATCTAAATGCACGTTACCTAGTATTCGTTTCATTCATAAATAATTATTGGCTGGGTTTTATAACTATGCTACTTTCACACAGTAAACGTATACTACCACTTTGAGGCATGGGTGTGCCAACTTTTCTGTGAAGGGAGGGGCAAACTACTCGATAAAAAACTTTTGAAAAATATGATTGTTAAAACTTTGAGTGCGATCGTCTAGCCTATATTTTTCCCTGTTACAAATAAACCAATGCCATTCTGAATTGTAAATGAGGGGAATTGGAAGAAGTGGGACAAGAAAGATGGAGGAGGGGTGAGAGACATAACTTCCCCCCCCCCTTTCCCGATCCCTGGGTTACTTAGTGGGAGGGGATGACGGCTCCCCTCGCCATACCTGTTGGCACGGCCCAGCAGATGTTTTCTGGAGACCAACAAGACGGTATATAGGGTTGTAGCATATATGTAACACTGAATGAACGTCAATGCTGCTGTCTCTGTATTATCACGCACCACGTTCTCATTGGCTCACACCACGTATGACACGCCCTCTTTACGTTTTAACCATCATTACTGGTTGACTTTCAGCTAATACGCTGCCGAGTTGAACGCATCTCAGTCACACACGTGGTGTTTAACGACATTTATACCCAGTCGTATATATTTACTCTGTATAAAATAACTCGATTATTATTAGAGGCCAGGAAGTTTCGCGAATACGCTTAACAAAACGTTAGATTTCAAACACATGTAGGGACACGATAATTACTTTGGCGGTTGTGTAACTTAACTGAGATTGTTCCTAGAGACTATGGACCAACTAAAGACGTGAATGAAAACACTCATTGACTCCCGCGCTATACATTACCTTGGAGCAGCAGCCTATGAACAATAACTGAGTACAGACTGTAGTGGGGACTATGGATTCCAGCCGTTATGTACGAAGTTACATCTGACGATACTGTATACTTCCTGTAAGGCCCTGGTAAACACTTGCGTGACAAACATACTATGTCCGTGTAGTTGTTTTGTTTACTACTAGGTATATTTCCTTTATCTGGGTTTGTTCCGAGATACTTCAGCTTCGTATTGAAAGTGACACTGACACACCTTTAGTAGTATTTAAAAAAAACGTTCCCCAAATTCGGTGCAGCAATGTTCATGCACCAGCTGTAGGCTATACGGTTCTTAACACTGTCGCTATGTTCTGAAGTCCTCGCAACCCTGTCCTTGTCTTGCCTACAACTGATTCTCACAGTTATCTTAAAAAAGGCACATTAAATAAAATTTGGTTGTCAGTTATTTCCATTAAATAAGTGATTGGCACAATAAAATGTGTCACAAAGACACTCTGTACATAACCTTGAAGCAGACTGCAGATGTGTACGTAAGGCGCTGAAACAGAGTCGAAATTCTCTTCGCGAAAAGTTCATGGCCCTAAGTATAACCTATTTTACGGCGTTGTGGTGTGTGAGGGGAGGGGGGGGGTCAGAGATTGCATGTTGTAACTCGCAATGTATTGGTGTTCTACCAACTAATCACAAACATGTGGTATCGCAATAACCTTCTTCTCATTGGCACAGTCAGATCGGCTACACATCTGCACAAGAACACGCTGCCAATAACCATGAAGCACAGCAGCAGTGCAGGTAATGCACTGAGAAAAGTAGGTACGAAGTTCTTTTAGTGAAAGACGTGTAGCTCTTATGATATTGTTTTCTTAAGGCTGTTGATATGCAAAAAAAAATCGTGATTTGTATTTGTACGAAGTAGAGTAATTTTGTAGATTTTACTAGTGACTACATTATCCTTATATGGAAATTTTTTAGGATTAAAAGTATTTCTATAACATGATGTCAAAGTCGACATTTGTATTTGACAGCAGCATACTTGTACATCCAACAAAAACCAACAGACATAAAAAAAAAAATAATAATTGACACTGAAATTAGAAGCCTCGGGCGACGTGCTAAACGCTGTAAACGCGTTAAAATTACTAATTTTTCTGTTGAAAGCTGAAAATGAAGTAATACTCCATTACTTGCTATTATTTATTCGATTACACCTTGCCATGATACGTTTTGATAGGCTATGACCATGACGTATGAACTTCCCCCTTCCCCGAACTTAGCATCACACCATCGTATCTGAGGAACGCCTGAGCAGGCAGTGTGTGGCCAAGATTGTGCGTGCCATTCAGTCGATGTTACGAGACGAGAGTCGAGAGATGTGTATCGATCTATCGTTGCGAGGCTTCACCCCGACTACTTCCCCTCTCTCAACCCCCCCCCCCCAACCCTGCCATTAAACTGGTACGTTGCCCTTGCCGACAAGCCGTCAGTGAGAACACCAGCTCGTGGCAAACTGCAGTTGCCCTTTATATAAGAGGAAACCTCGGTTGGTGGATGAGCAGTGATGTAATATAGCCGGGCGTATATTGGAGCGCACTTGCGTAGGTCGATGTAATACAACGTAGTGCAGGGAAATGTGAGCACTATATAATAGTTCGCGGGTCACACATTCAGGCACGAGCCTGCGCTGTGTCTGTATGTGCGACACACAACCTGTTCCTAGTGTTCGCACTGTCCTGCATAGTACCTGCGCCCCTATGTACGCCCGGCTTATGTTTATATGTTCAACGAAATATCACTTCAAACTATGCTTCTGTGTTCTGTGAAACTACAGCACGCATATTAGAAACATATTTTTGACTCCCTAAAAAAGGTTAAAAAGCGGTTTTCCCAGACAACTGTATCTAGATTCATTCCTGCCGTATTTGTAAGACAGAAGCAGATAATCATTAGACTATTCGCCGCACTTCCCATAAATAAAACGGCAGGATCACCGCTCAAAATTCCCATTAAAAGCAGCAACGAAATCACTACGCGCCAATTTAGTGAAAAATAGTGTATAGTTTGTTCGCAAATATATTATTTTTCTTGATATTGGTTTACATTCGTAAAATTAGTTTCTAAAAAACTGGAAAAGTATGAAGGTTATTACTACCAAAATACTAGATACAAATTATGATAAATTTGTTATAAATCACAGTAGGGATTTTTTGGAAATAATTCCTAAACCAGTGTAAAATTACCTGGCGTGGTTAAGAGGGCCGTTTACTCTACCGCAAAAATTGGTATAACTGTTTATTCGTGAAGTTGTCATGTAACAACCGTACATGTCCAGAGTCGTCTGCGTGCAAATAGAATTTAAGAATATTTTCTGTAAAATAGTGGTTTCCTTCTTCCAACTATGGTTGTAATGTACTGTACATTTATTGAAGGAGAAACCACAGAAAACCGCCATTTTGACTGTCATTTTCAGCTGTTAAATTGTGCTACGTGGTACAATAAGTAGGCCCACCATGCAGACACGCAGCTTTACTATGTCTAAGTTCTTACTACTCTGCAACCCAGAAAACTAGTCTATTCCTACTATAAATCACTCTAATTATGTTTGCAAGTTATTTGTTTATGTACAGCTTCAATGAAGGCGAATACTTTGAAATGTCGTTACATTTGCTCAGACTCATGACTCGGTTATCTCAGCTCAACTGTTATGAACGTTGAGACGGTAGATTGGGCATGTCAAATGTGGCAGCTAGTGGTCTGATGGCCTTGTAGTGTTCTATACCGGCCACTTAGTTCTGTCTTCTTGTGAATTGTGAACAATGTGTGCAGTCGTGAAAGTGTTCAGCGTACAGTTGGCGAGCAATCAATTCAAATGTCACTTGAAGGCGGTGTCCCGCGGCAGATGTTACTAATTAAATGTAAACGTATGGTGTGTCACGTAGAGGGAGCGTATGTTTCCCCACACGTCAGTTTTAAGTGGGCGAGTGTCTTGCTGCATGTGGGTGAGTGATGTGGCAGCTAATGTCGTGCGGTAATGAAGGAGCTGAGGACGTGATAAAGTGTGAACACGACCCTGTAGTCTTCCCTGGAAGCACACTAGTCATTTCTTCTCCGCTACTCGTCTGCGTGCATAACTATCATCAGCCAGCCAGCCGCCGGCAACGTGGAGAGCAGAAAAAATTATCCTTTGACGTGGCGTCCTATCCCTCTTCTTTTAAGACGGTGTGTCACGACTGAAGTTGCCTTGCAAGATTCCATAGAACCTGGCATGCACGCTGGCGTACATGATGCTCTGGAAGCTTTTAGCATACTGCTGACTGACTTAATGGAATATTTGTTAATCGGTCGTGTGCAATATTCCATGGAGGACTTTCTACAAGGTAGACATTTCAACTAAGCAGGCCCTACTTGTGATGATATTGTTAATCATATTGCCCCGTATTGTGACGTGTGTATCGTCACGAGTCAATGTATGAGTGTAACGTTTCAACTTCTGGTTGTGTTTACAGTAGGATAGTCCTACTGATTGGCTATACGCTAATAACTTCTATAATTCTAATTTATTATTTTTACACGCCGGCGTAAATGTAAGCATAAAAGTAAAATTAAATTTTAATATCCAGAATAGCAACCTTTATTTAATAATTGTATGTAGTGGTTTAGTTTGAACGGGTGAAGCTTGGGAGCGCCACAACTAGTGTCTACGTTGCTGGCGACGTGTGCGCGGCAAGTATTACGCTGAGAGCCCAAGGTAAGTAGATGATTCTGAGAGCCGTCAACTGGACTGGTCAGAGGGAACTGCGAGGCAAAGTGTGTCTCGTCTCTACCCACCTGAGGACATATGGTGTGGGGTCCGAGTATTTGTAGATTTCCTACAATATTAATTGAGACATTCTCAGCTGTTGTAGAGAAGGTTACGTCAGTGGCAGCTTATCTTCTCGCAAGCTGAACTTCGTTCTCGGCACGACAGACCATCAAAATGGTAACCGCTCCTCGTCGTTCTGCACGTCCAATTCTACTGCAGGGGCGCCCCTCAGCGATGCCGGATATGACGTTGGATATGAAATCTTCTTGATAGAAGCCTCTACGTGATAAAAGGTAGGGCGTCGACCTGTATTTTTTGCGTACTGAACGTGGGCGAAATTACTCTTAGTGTAAAGTGGAACTATTTGTCTGGAGAAGTAACTTACATCCAAGCGTAGCCACTTGATAGTCACCCGTCACTGAACATTGATTTTGTTGGACGCTATATTAAATGTAAGAACTTGTAATATCCCAAAACAATTGCAATAATTGTGTTGAGTAAATGTTAATTAATACGTAATGCCGGTAACATTATTTAACAGCAGATCTCAACGTTACATATTTGGACTGTCCAAAAATAATTTGGGTTGGGATTTAAAGGTTGTGCCACGTATTACATATCAGAGGGAGGCACTCTTGAAATCCACAGCCCCACAAGCTGGAGGTCTCAGTACAGTCGGAAATAATTGTAACCGCTCGGCTGTGGCTGTCATGAAACATTTTAGTATGTGCAGTTAGGCCTACTTGTAATGAGGGTACTTCCTGTAAATAATCAACATTGTGCCGGTTGCTTAGATTGTTACATGTTGGACGCTGGCAACTGACTAGAGTACAGTGCCGGCCAGAAGTTTCCTTCTTGTGCGACACTTCCATGATATTGGACACTGTCACTGAATGGGTTTATTTTGCATTTAAAAAGTCATGAAAACATCCTGGCTATGCCTTACTTCATTTCGTTTTTCTTTTACAACGATTAATGCTACATTATTTAAAAGCAACTAATTTAATTGTGTTTATGTGTGTTATTCCAAATAATCAATAATATGAAAGCTTACTTAGCATGACTTGTTGTAAGCATACCTTGTAGACAACATGGTATCATGCCACATAGACTTTACCTTGCACTTCTGGGTAACAAACGTGGCTGTGTAAAACAAAAAGGGATGTAATATTGCACACGTGTGTGGCAGTTAAGACGGTGTCGATATTTGTGTCGTTTTACCACAACCTACGATTGTGGAAGTGTTAAAATTCACTACAATCATGTCATATTTGGTGTGTTTGTACACGCGGTTGTATGAACAACGCAATTGAGGCCATCCACTACCTGGCGCTTTAGCTGCGTTCCAGCGTGTCCGAAGAAAAAATGTTTATTATATGAAACTATTACACTTAAGGGGGATTGATCCATGTCAGATCGGTTTTACGGTTTTTCTTATAAATCAGGGAATATACACATTGCTTTGCTGTTTTCACGCTGACAAGACATAGTTTATTGTTTCATTCACTTTTTGGAATCCATATGGCACTGTTTCTGTTAATGTTGTGGCCTCTGTAGTCGCTCCCTAAATAAAGCAATTTTTCCTTTTCAGCTGTTTCCCATTGCAAAATAATGAATATATTATGGTTCCAGCAGTTACAGAAAATCTATTAAGTTTGTATCTATGCCTTGTCGTGACAAAAATTTTGATACATCGACTGGAACAGAAGTTATCGAGAAGAAACAGAAAAAGCCAAGGTGGTAGGGATCAATACCCCTTAATCCAAATATGAACAGTGCACGTTCTATATAAATAGAATACTGATTTTTGGTGAAAATAATTGTGTACCAACTTGTGTCAACACGTGTACATATGCAGCTCTGCTTTATGCTCGCTGATAGGATGTTTGTAACTGTCAGTAATTGCTTTATTTAAAAATATAACTGCTTACAAACAACACTACACGTTGTTGCAGTTGTGTCCAATAAAAATAAGGGTCGCTTAGATTCACGTACAGGCGGGTCTCCTTGGGGAAACTGCGCCTTGGTTCAGTGACGTACCAATAGTGGAGATATGACACTTAGAGCCGTATCTATAAACGGCTTTCGAATGATAACCAACTGCTCACCAATGCTTTCTCTATGGGAATAGCAGTTGGCTGTCATTCGAAAGCCGTTTATAGATACGGAAATGTTCGTTCCATTGTCTACATATCGCCCCTTTTCTTCAGGACTTCGGACGGAAATAAATTGTACAGGTTGGCGACCGTCTTGAAATTAATAAGTAGGCCTTCATTTTAAAATTTTGTAATCTTGAGACTGCGACAATTTTAATTTTATTGCAAAATTGTCAGGAACTAATATATACAAATGTTCATAATTGTTTGCGAAACCTGTTTGTATGTAGACCCTACAGTACATAAATATCATTGTAGTTGTGTATTTGCAAGCATTCTGTTAAAGTGGATGTTTACATTGGCAAAGTATTTGAGGTCATGTAATTTCTATACAGCTTAGGTAAACGTAAGTAGAGGCTGGAAAATTTCGTGAATAAATTTTAGGGCACAAATATTTCAATCAAGAGTGCAGTCAAATATTCTTAAGCTACTGTATCTCAGTTTATTGGAGATGTTGTGATATGTTACATACAGTTAAAACCTGTGAATAACCAGGAGTTAGTGCCGTGCTACTATGTCTGGGATACTAACTAGCAGACAGTTAACAGTCAGCTGAACTTGGAGAATATAGTCGAATGGGGTGAGGCCTGCAGGTCTTTGAAACCTACCCTCAACGCAGGGATACAATATTCACCTCTACGCCACAGAAGTGCAAGTTAAGCTGCTTCAAGTAATACAGAAGTGGCCGCGGGGCGAGCTTACACAGACCGTGTCTCAGTCAGATCTAAGATCACTGTCAGAGTACAGAGCCGGCCAGATTACATGTTCCCTGCTTCCCTCACGGACAACACCAGAGGTACGCGATATTGCAGCTGGCGTGTCTCTGACACTTCAAACACGTCGTGTATGTTCTGTCTGGAAGCTACTGCCTGAGGCCGACACAGATAGAACATCTTCATCAAAGACTGTAAACTCACTCGGCGAACTCCTCTATGGAACATAGATGGCTGGATGTATATTTTGCGTGTCAGAAGCAGTAATGGCTACCTAGACATGCGCAGTACGCCTGATCTTAGCCTCTAAGCGCAAATCGCAGAACTGGTGTTCAGTCTTTGAGACCTTCAAGTGTCACATTATTACTTACTTCAGACTGAACTCTAAGCTACCGTGCGATATCTGACTTCGGCGGTTGGCCGACAGTACATGGAGCGCAACCTGAGGGCATCTACAATCAACGACAAGGTCGACTGTAAAATGCCTGTAATGTGGACGCACGAGAATACAGAAGCACGAAGCCAATAGCGTCACTGAGAACGTTCGAGTGAGAATAGACTAGTGAATTCTAGTTTCAAATAACAACACGGGAATTTTCGTGCCTCTATGACTAGGGAAAGGAATATTCAGCGAGGTCACCGTAATGCGTCTTAGAATCCATTGTTCTATTTATACACAAGCCCCGACTATTTGTCCACTAGCTACTACTCCCTGGAACAACAGACAATGAACAAATGGACGGACTTGTGTATGTATAGGATAGTAGATTATGACACGTCGGTCACTGAATTCGCGAATCATTCATTTCCCTGCCTATGACACATTCAATGGTGACATAATAACATGAAGTAGCCTAATGGGGCCACGGTGGCCGAGTGGTCAGAACATTCGCCTCCAATCATAGCGATCCGGGTTCGATTCTCGGCGGGGTCGGTCCCCGGATTTTCGCATGTGGGAATCTTGCCGGACGATGCCGCTGGTCGGCGGGTTTTCTTGGGGATTTCCTGTTTCCCCGGCCCTTTCACTTCGGTGTTGTTCCATATTCAGCTCATGTCACCCCCACCAGCACTTAAGACCCCGATGCTAAGCGCTGACCAAAATCTCTCGCTATTTCAAGTAGCCTAATATTATAGATAAAAATGTGATGTACGTGTCTATGCATTTTATCAAGAAAAAAAAAGTCATATCCGAAATTTTCGTCCGCGAGAATATGAGTTTAAATAATAACGGGATCAACTGAAATGGGCTTAGCCTACATGCATGTTGTATTCTTAAGCAGACATCACTCACACACATTGAATACGTAGTTCTACAATAAACGTGTACCTGACGAGCTGTGCACGCTCGGAGGTTTCGGCAGGCAACTGTTCTGAGAAACGTCACGTAGCTCGGAGACTAAGTACTCGCATATGTTTCATTTTATCTGAAATTAACCGACATACTTTGATGTGCACAATGTATAAGTGATATTATTATTATAATTGTTGTTTTCAAATTATGATCCATTAATAGCAGGGAAGAATTAAAATAATTCATAACAGTTAGGTGAAAATATTTTGCACCAACGTTGTTCAGTGCCTTACGTGCACATCTGCAGCTATGCATAGTGGTTATTGGCTGCATGTTTTATGTGCATAAGCGTCGCTCATATGACTGTGACCATAGCAATAAGGTTACTGAGAACAACCAACCACTGACCATGGAGCAAGGCTGTAAGTGTGCACGTAAGGTATAGAAGATAAACTGGCGCTCAGATATCATCTCGAAACTGCACTGTACCTAATCATTACAAACTCTTAGAGAGAGAAATTTTGGTCAGCGCTTAACATCGAGGTCTTCAGCGCTGGTGAGGAGTGACATGAGGTGAGTATGGAGTGGCGCCGGAATGCATGGGCGGGGGAAACGGGAGATCCCCGAGAAAACCCGCCGACCAACGGCATCGTCCGGCACGATGCCGCTCGTCGGCGAAAATCCGGGGACCGACCCCGCCGGGAATCGAACTCGGATCGCCTTGGTGGGAGGCGAGAGGTATGACCCCTCGGCCACCGCGGCACCTAAAAACCCTTATCTGACGTTCAACATTTGAAAGCAGTGATTAATTTGTAGGTTATATTGTTAAACCTTTAACGTACACACATATTTTGTATGCGGCGATGTTTGAGCATGGAATTTATTTGCCTATCAGAAATGTTTGTTTCCTTGCATATATTTTGTGGTTGGTTCAGTGAAATGAGAGGCGTTTCTGCACAATCACGTGATGCCAATAACAATGAAGCACAGCGGGCACGAAAACATGGCCGCGAATATTTCCGACCGCTAGCACAAGCACCAGCTATTTATAAAATGTCAGTGCAGCAAACATCATCCAGTAAGCATCACTCAGGGAAGTTCTTTGTATGCACTGTTGCCAGCTTCTGTCCTTGTACTGTTCTGACCATGATGTTCCTATGTTGTGACATGTTGCGTGTACGAATACACACGGGATAATATACATAGAACTTCAACAATCAATGATCCCGGATCTTATATTTTTAAAATGACTTAGGACATCAATTAACGCTAGAAACCGTCAATTGGAGCATCTAGGATTTTGAATGCCGATTAAAAAATGATGCCAATAGAAGGGGAAGGAACATTTTATGAGTTCAGTAACTTGCATGCTAGAATCCAATGTCCTGTGCCATATATTCGTCCATTGTCTGCGGCTCCGGTGACATGCATCTAGTAGACTGAGGATTCTAACATACAGATCGTTGAAATCTCGAGTTTTTACTTTCCCTGCGTACAGATCAAGTTTTTGTTGACTGTATTAGAAAATGTGATATTTTAACGATTCGTACAATGTGTTGGTGTTGTAAGCTGAAAATTTTTTTTTGGGCATGCACCATTGCAAGCTAATGTTTTTGAGTTTCAGTAAAACCTCACAGTAACAAAACTAGGAGCCAGTATTGGCTGTTGTCACCAAACGTGTAACTTACATACAATTCCGGCAAGTCATGTTACGAAAGACGATAAAAAATATAACAAAAATGATGTATCAAAACTTGCGACAAAATGAACGACAAGGATGACATCACAAGTAACAAGAGACAGGAATTTATGTGATCACAGACGACACAGCAAAGAAAAGACAGACGTAAAGGTAGCTGGCTTTCTTCGACAGCAAATTCATCCGCGTGTCGTGTCGTTCGTGTCATAGTTGTCCCCGTCTGTTTTTGTCGCCAGTTTTCATACATAATTTTTTGCTGTTTTGATTTATAGTGTCTTCTTGTGTCGTGCGCCTTTCTCAATACAGCTTCTTAATTCCATTCCGGAATTAATTTGTGGTGTTATTTTCCTATTTCCTTGATTTTCATGTCGTCTTTCCAGATACACTTAGGCCTATGTTCATTCATAGAATTGTATGTTATATTATATGTTTGCTGACAACACAATACTATTTATTTATTTTTATACTGTGCGAAGTTTTTCTGCAACTCAGCGACATTCACTCGCAGTGGCGTATGTCCACAGAACAGTTTAGCTTATTTGGGAATGTTTTGCCTTAGTGACACATTAGTTTAGCATGTCTATGGAACTCGCAATAAATGTGCAACATTTAGACGCCAGCAGTTATATTTATGTAAATGTATAATTCCCCTTTATGAGAATGTTTTGTCAGGCGCATGGACGGTGTTGCAACGTGACACGCGGGTTTTATTTAACCGAATCGTGTTCCTAATAATGTTCATATAATGAAAGAAAACACACTCCAAAATATTCTTCAAGTTTTTTCCGTTCTGTAGGCACACTTATAAGAATAATATTTTTTGAGGCCTCTCAAGAGTGCTATATTCAGCTTATTCAAACTGCTGCATCTAGAAAAACACCAACTTGATTCGTAAAATAGAAATATATACACTTTTTTGTTTACCTTAACTCCATACTTTCCGCTAATAACATTAGTTGGTCAGCGCCTTGAAGTCCCATACATAGAGCCACGAGTTTGGGGCATAAACATTGTTCTACCATTTTGTTACAGTGCCTTATGTGAACATTTGTAGCGTTCAGCTTCGTGGCCTGTGATTGGATGTTTTACCTCCCACTTGTCTTGGGGTTCGATTGGCAAGTCACAGACATATGTTAGCACAATATCCATACTATGACTAGGGCCCGGTAGTTTTCGCGAAAAGATTTTTGCCCCACTTTGTTTTAGTGTCTTACGTGCACACCTGCAGTTCAACTTCATGGCTATTGACAGAGTGTTTTTGTGCAGAGTCGTTATTTATTTGACTGTGCCAATCAGTACACGGATAACTGTCACACATCACGTCTGTGATTTGCAGGTTTAACCTCCACACGCTGGGTGTTACGGCATCCAATCACTGACCACATAGCAGAGATGCAGGTGCGCACGTAAGACACTGAAACAAAGTGCTGCAAAATTCTTTTCGCGAAAATTACCGGGCCCTAACTATGACTGCTACAGTCAAATGACAGACATGTCTGAACAAATACAACCTGCCAATGGCTATGAAGCCAGAGCTGCCTGTGCTCACGTAAAGCATTGAAACAAAATGTGCGACAAACTGTTGGCCATACATACCCTTAGGAATCAGAACACTACGAGCACTCTGATAGTAATGTTTAGTTCAGTTATGTAACGTCAGCTTAGCGCAACCAAATAATTTGTTTTTACGAAGCGAAAGTAGTTTTCATTATGTTGTGAAATTACTCTATTGTTGTTATTTTGTTGCCGAAAAGTGCAGTATGTGGTTAGTAAAACTAAGTATTCGTTTGGCTGGGCATAGGTTTTGTTCTGAACCTTTAACGAAATCACCGATAATCGAACCTAGCGCTTTCAGAATCGCACTTTTCCATCCATGGCCAGGCATGTTGATGATAAACACATTGTGATGTATATAACGCTTGTTTTCTAAAAAAATTATATTATTGGTTTTGATCGTTAATGAAGCTTAACTAAATACACTTATAAATACAGACATCACAGAAGTTACCAAATTACTTACGGGGTATGACTACAAAGTACGCAGTGTATAAACATGTATGTTTGGCAAGACCAACGAAATTTACATTTCTGAACGTCCGAGCAAATTATTAAACTTGCGTCAACCAAATATTTTATTGACATGCGTTAGTACTTTGTCAAATAGACTACATATTTTGTTGGGCTAATAAAACTGTTTCGCCTGGTTATTTTGCTCTGGTATTTATATATTATGTTGGCTGTGGTAGATATATATTTCTCCCTGTGGTAACAATTTATTTCAGTGGTATATGTAATGTGCTAGAGAGCTGTAATGCTAGATATGTATAGAGCGGTGACTGACGGGGCGCGTTTGTCCATCAATCAAACCTTCGAGCCGTACCTCGGCTCTTGTTTACATTGATGACGGCAAATTGCGAGGCGCATCTCCCTCTCCGAGCTACGTCTCCAGTCTCCCGTCCAGCATGCTACAGCCCCGTCTCACTAACATCTGTCTATTCCTGCCATCACGCCACACACACACACCAACACACACACACACACACACACACACACACTCTAGCCAGTGCATTACGTTCAGGCTTACTTACTCCGTTAGCTACTCTTTCATGCTTTATCACGAGCATGCTCGTTCACTCGTAAACGTGTTACAAAACTAAGAAATTATAGTCAGTTCTGGAATAGAACAAAAGGCATCGGTACAAACATTGCTTAGTTATGATTATTACCGACACATCGTTATTTTATAGTTGGTTTATTCCTGTGTTGGTGAACATTATTACTGCTTGACTCAAGTACTATTCAGCATATATATTGTAACGAGATCGTCACAGGTTTTAAAGTTTATTCATGTTTGATGATATAACGAACTGAGAAAGCCTTTGCTATTATAAGAAGCATCAGAAGTTTTAGTGTTTTGACAGTTCCCACCTTACTATAGTAATTTTTGTTCAACTTAATTAATTTAATGTTATTATTGTTTTGGTTAGATTAAGAAAATCTCTCACTCCTAGTTATTTATAATATACGTTAAATTATCTAGAAGCTATTTGAGATTGTTATGGAATTTCTGAAAACACTCTTATAACTTTTCTTCTTCGAAAATACTGCAAATATTTTATGAATATGTTAATATTATCAAAGTTTTGCATAATTGTTTATTTAAATATTTTCTTAATTTATTCTAACATCTGCTAAATAATTTTTAATGTAAATTTGAAATACCTGTTTAAAATGTTTTACTACCATATG
>PNEQ01059746.1:0-22985 GCA_003012365.1 Medauroidea extradentata
GACGCTGTGTTACTTACTGTCCCAAAAAGGGAATAAAGGCATCATGCCATAAGGGCTTAACTACACGACTGAAATTAAACATTTACCAAAAAAAACTATCAATCCCAAATTATCATTTAGCCAAATAACCCAACCATACAGCATAACTAATATCCAATTTATACAAGTTAAAAGAAATTTCAAAAAAGCAAATCCGATATACTCGACAAAAAACCATAAACCGTCGGATTCTATAACTTGTCCGAAGAAAAAACCAGAACCTCAAAAAAATATCTAAATCCTGCAAAATCCACCGTAACAATATCATTATTCATTATAATTTTCATTTCCTATTGAATATAGGCCTAGTGATATACTTACCTCAGCAGTATTATACTAGCAGTATTTGATAAACACGAATAAATATTACAGCTGATTGCGTCCGCAGCCGAATATTTGTACGACTATATGGATGGTGCTTACGGATACCCGAGACTAGTGCGTGGCGTTACCACATCGATCCCTACATTACCTACAAAATGGCGACTAGTGGGCCATGTTGAGAATTGGGTACCTTATTAACCGTCACCCTATCGAATTTGTTTTTAATACTCATAAAAGCGTTATTTTTAAATATTAATTGCGAGTTAATAATTTCAATATTTAAGCGGTAGTGGCTATTATAATTAAATTATAAACAAATTGAATATATTAGTAAACCGAAGGCAGGGAAAAAGACAACTGTGAAATTTAGTAATGTCTCACATACACAGTCAGTGTAACATTGCACTGAATAAGAGGTTAAATGCAGTGTTAAGTATAGGAAAATTTCGCATGCCAGTAGTGATACAGCGTAAAATACATTTATAACAGTAGTAGTGCCCACACACTGCATATGTTCAGTTACAATATGTAAGGAAAACATATAGTGACTAGTACAGTGAAATTATTGTAATTATATTTGTGAATTCATACAATCTGACTGAATTGTAGAACTACGAGAGGTGCAAAATATACTCATGTTAGTAAAGATGCTGCTGTTACATACATATATTTAAAATAAACACCAAAACATTTTACTGTGCGTGTCCACAGAGATGAGACGATACATTTTATTAGTTACTATCGATATACAATAGTGGTAATCATACAGAAAACGGTCGAAGTGGTATAAACTCTATTTGTGTCATTAATTTACAATATTAACTACTGGCTCAGACATTTCAATGAATGTAGTTAAAAAAACAAGAATGTTCTACAAAACAATGTAATTGGAGAATAGGCAGTGGGGTTGGAATTTTATTTACTTTGTGTTTTGACTTTACATGGCAGACAGAAAATGCAGTCTATTTTACACAAATGTCATACTTCTGTTTTTGGTATAAGTAAGTCAGTACCCACCTATTCTTTTCTTATGTGTCATAACCTGAATCGACTGCTCATTATGTCCACCATTAAAAAAATTTTCCAGCTAAAATTTTTACTACAGTTTAAATCCTATTTTTAATTTGCACACGTTATACGTACTATAGTGTATAACGAATCACTTATTTATGATTCTTGTATTTTGGTTTTATATTTTTGTAGTACAGTTTTTTGGATAATTATTACGTTATGAAAACATTGAAACATTTAACTGAATTTTAGTTAATCTGACAAGTCTACATGATTCGCAATTTAAATAGTTTAAAATTTTGATCTGAGTTTGAAGTTAATAAATAATATTTTTACATAGTTTTTAAAATAATTTACATATGTATTTTCAACAATAACCACGTACATACCAATAATTTGAAGTTATAATTTTAAAAGTATATGTTTATGCAAACTGTTATACATGTTATGCAAACTTTTTCATATTCCTAAACATGACTTCTCCACGACATTATTTATGATGTTGTCCGAGAATAGTTTACATACCTAACCACAATTGCTTCTTAAAATCTTTGAATTAAATCTTAGTGAGCAACAAACTGTGCATTTTAGAAGTTTCGTTATTTGGTTATGAATCGTCTATACTATCTCCTAATTGATATTACATTGTCAGCGCAATAAATATTCAAATAACATTTAGGTAAATAAAAAATTGTGCATAACGAAAATTACTGTTATTATCAAAATAATTTTATTGCCTAAGAAATTGTATGCAGAATAGTAAGTTTCGTTTTTACATACGAATATCGGTTAGTTTAATTTTTGGGGTGCTTAGGATATTTATGTGAAATGTTTTGATGTGTTAGCTATCTCTAGTATTGCATTTAATTATCTTTAGTTCGTAATTCAAAACTTGTAATTCTTATATCCTTGAAGCACATTAAATTAATACATTTGGTGTTTTTTGCATGTTTTCAAAAATGAAGACTGTGGTGGTAACTCAGAACCAGGTAACCTGTCGACTGGACAAGTACTTTAACCATCCAAACACGTTCCTGCCGGAAAGGTGGTTAAAAGGAGAGGAACTTTTCAAGCCCGTGAATCCATATCTTGTGCTGCCATTTGGGCATGGACCAAGAACGTGTATCGCTCGACGTTTGGCGGAGCAAAATATGCAAGTTCTTCTCTTAAAGGTAAGCGGTAATTCATTTGCTGTAACTGTTAACAAAATGTAGGGTAAAAATCGTTATCCATGCTGGTGTTTTTGTAGGATTATGTGAATAAATGAAGGAAGATTCAGGAACCAGAAAATTCTCCTCAGTAAGCTGATTGAGCCCTTTGCAGATCTTTTGGTCGTTACTTATGTAGGCTGTCCATGCGAGAGAATGCCTTTTCACATTTGTCGTATTGAGGCAAGGTGCGGGAAGGGTTGAGGAAGCAATTAAATGTTTCTTGGTGGCAGGCAGCAGAAAAGTCGGTGCATTTTTTGGTACACAAACAACACTGCACTTTCGGAGGCCGAAGCACTACAACTTTGCAAGACTTCTCCTGTCTAACAAGCCCACCAGTGCAAGCAAGTAGGTTACCACGCCTGTCACACTTATTCAATACACGATAAGGATTGTACAAACATTCATTCTCGTGTCGATGGGCATTGGAGAGTAGGTTAATGTAATTTATACAGAAATGATTAATGGTATTGAAGTGCAGAGGTAGATGATCAAGTTGGTTCAGGAGTTGACTCTGGCGAAGATATTTTCGTCTTCTGAAGAAGTCACTAACACAGCTGAAGAAATCGTTCCAGGACTGAGAGATGGTACCACCAGCACAGGTGATGGTGTCGTGGCTGTCTCAAACTAAGAATTATTTGACATATCACCGATTGGAGGTGCATCGTCCCAAGAAGCTAGCATCTCACAAATGGTAGCTATCTGGCTTCAAGAATTCGATGGTTTCTTTCCAGTAATCACATCTCGATCCAAGAAGTCAATGGTATTGTAACACTCGAGGATAGTAGAGCAGTACCCTCGTACATTGCTGTATTCTTCATGTTGAACTCCGGGTGTTAGGCGATACGCTTTCTTGATATCCACAGACTAACTAAAGAGTCCCCACCTGTCCCTACCTATTAATATAGCTGCCTACGAGTCACTTGAGCTATGAATTTTGACATAAGTGGCCACCCAATGAGAAAAAAAAGAACAATTTGTCACACCAGCCAATCGGAAACAAGAATCACCACATAATCCCACTCAAACACGTGATTGGTTTTAAGTAAATATGTTTCCTGAAAGCATCAATTTTTTCATCAACAGGTTACAAACCATATTTTTTTTTACTAACCAGTTACATACAGACCATTTTTTTTAACTTATAAGCCCCAACCCGACTTTGAACAAATTACAACCAGGCCTACAATAATTTTTAAATGGATACTAAATTGTGTACGCATAAACTTTGAAATTATATGAAACAAATTTATGAATGGTAATACTTAACCAGAAATAACACCTGCAATCCTCAATGTATTCGACATACTGGTTACACACGCTACAACTTAAGATAAAAGGTGAAACATTTCTGCTGGAATATGAAGCTATGCTCGTTTTCCCACGAAAGTATGAGCATTCACAGATTAGAAGCTACCCAACAAGTCGAAACACATGTCCCTGTTGGATTGTCTGTAGCATTACTTTCATGCTGCAGACTTGGTTCTTGCTTGACTGCAGGCTGTAATGCATAAAAATTGACAGATACTTCATCGACATGTTCGGCGATGCCAGTGACGAGGACGAATTGCTGGTCATTTTGAGCCAGTTTTGCAGACACTTTAGTTGGTTCAACGCATTCACCTGTAGAAGGCATATTTACAGGTGTGCTGCATCATTATAGTTTTTTCCGAAGTCTGATGGTCTGACTCGAAGCATTACAGGTCTTAACTGGTTGCTTTGGTATCTGCTCTGTAGTTCACATGTAGAGAAGTATACTTCTTCCATTTCGATGATCGCAGGGAAAACTGTTGATGGACGCATGTGGAAGATGACACAGTTTCGAGGAACACAGCATTCTACCTGCTGCTGGGTCGGTGCATATGATAGAGGAAAATGTGAAAATCTCCAGTGCTGCATGCCACTACCTGCGCATCTTTCTGTGTAGGATGTAGGTATCCACCGTACCAATAGCAATATCCAACACTCGAGTGACCAGGCGTCACACTGTCATAAATATTCACAGGATGAAAAACATATATCTGTGGTTGATATCTAGCGAACAACAGTTCCTTCAGGTCATATTTACACATTTGAGACATTCGTTTGTACTCGTATAGTGAAGTCGGATGGTTGAGGTGCATCATTTTCAAAGCAGTTGCGTGTTCTGCGATGTACAGGGCCATTCACATTTACATTTATCGCACATGTGTCGTTTCAGATCACTGTACATTCTGACGAGCTTACAGAGTTATGGAAATCCAAATTCTACCTGAACATACACAATTTCAACGTCTAATTTGTGTAGTCCGGCAAGACATTTTTTCTGTTCAGGTCCTGCTACGTAGATTGTTGTATGTGGATACTGCAGTAGAAGACTGCGAAGCACATTCCTTACTTGATCAAAGGAATTTTGCCTTCGTCCCAGACAAGTCAATGATATTGCTTAGTCTTTTGCTCTTCTCGTTCAGTAGTATCCATGAGTATGGGGGACAAAAGGATTGTGTTCTGGTCCCACCATCATCTTCATAAGTCACAGCAATTTCTTTAAGCACTAAGCAATTTTGGCTCTCGAAGCCTTGTATATCAGTACATCTTATCACAGGATACGTTCGAGCACAACTAACCCAGCATCATATAAATGATCTATTTTACATGTTCAAGACAGGATTTTCACAACCTTGTCACTACAGTTGTAAGAGAGAACACAGTCATGTAATATTAGACAGAAAGCATACATGTTTCGAGGTACAATTGCAAGGGTTGTTATTTCTATTTTGCAGTCAATTATGTTCGAACTGATTCTCTAATCATGTTTACCTACATCGAAAACCATCAGCAGTGCTTTACTCTTGAAAGTTTCAAAACTTGTTATCTGTGGCTGGGTGAGACCATAGTAGGCTTGCTGGAACTGGGCATACATTTCGTATGCGAGCAGGAATCTTCAATTTTCAAAGTCAGTGTTCACGTCAACATAAAGATAACTTTCGCTGTTTAAAAATATTTTCACATTTTGTATCTGCTGTGGTTAAGTAAGCATAGCTGGACTTTACCATCCAGTTGATGTATTGTATTTCTGGAAGGCTGGGAAATGTCTCGATATTTCATTATCATTATGTAACATCAATATTATTGCCATATTCAACATTATTTAGCATCTTGTCATGCTCGGCAATGTTCAACTGAACATGAGGCTACATCCATTCGATCATTTGTAGTGTCAACTCGACAGTTGAAGAATACCACTGCACGATATTTTCGTCAATGCTGAAAAATTTACATCTGCGTATTAAAAATCCCTCTATTTCTTAGGAAGAACTTACATGGTAGAATATAGATGTATGGTGTTGTAAAGCGATTCAAACTTCTGAAGGTAGAACATATGGCCCAATCTGGAAAGGTGTGCATGAATGAAACTGCATTTTTGTGATGGCCTCTTCAATAACTACCAGTTCACCTAGGTTTATATAATCTTCCCTGCTGAACGACGTTAATTCCAAGACCAGGAAGAAATTTCTCTCTATCATGTGTTATATGCTTGATGACATTCTGTGTACTGAATGCTTTTCTCCTGTGAGACTGTATTTTATTACTATTGTGTGTCATAAATCTTATTCCCATATTTTAAAGTGTAGTCTCAAAGTGATTTCTTTGTTTCGAAAACTCAACAATTAACTGTTCTGGTCCATGATCGATACTATGACTTCTAGTGCATTCTTCGCGATGACTGGAACGTAAATTACGCTTTGAGGTAGATTGTCCAGTTTAAATCCTGGAGAAACAATAGGTGAAAACTCATGTAGGGTATTGTTAGGTTTGCTGTTGAGGTACATACCACATGCCAAATAACAGTTCATCTATGTATCATTAACTGACAATATGTTCACCGGTTGTAATGATGCATACATTTTCCTAGCATTGTAGATTTTTGTTCAAACCCCAACATTAATCCAATCATGTCCGGTTCTGTAAATATATTTTTTCATTGCACCTTACCGTGCTCTTCGATGTATCTCGCTATATTGTAAATTTCGTAAGACGCAACAAGTAGCGATAACTCTACTATACTCTCGTCACTTCTCGTGAGATATAATGTTGTTTATTTCCTTAATGTTTGGAATAGCACTGTATGTTTGAAAATAAATTTGTCTGACAAACAATTCTCCCTCTAATTCCAATGAAGGAAAATGCATGACATGCACCTCTGAGCTACGACCTGTCAAGGCGAGTGTAATAGACAAGACTCATCATCAAACAGAAAGTTACTATTCCTGTGCATGTAACAGAGGCTGATGATGAGTCTACTCGTAAATAATGAACCCTGTTGCCTAACATCATTATATGTATTATTGTGGGTCCTTCAGGAGCATGGAAGACATGTGTACTTCTTAGTTTACTCAAAGAACAGAATGGACTTCTATTCGAAAACGTTTTCCTGTACTCGAAATCGCCGCAACAACGATAGTACCAACGACTGGATTATGTTCTACAGGCTATAGAAGGTATTGGATATATTATATGCAGAGACAACAAACAAGTCGTGTCACTGAGCGAATCTAAGCCGAGCTCTGTTTTGTTTCTGATGATATTGCTTGCGATAAACAGACTTGCATTAAAGAGTACATTTTAATGGTACGACATTTAGGTGTGGGCTGCATGCACTTGTGACTTACACGTACACACATACTGAAACAATTTTTTTGGTGTTGTTTCATTTGGATGACCTAAATTTGTGTCATGTGTATGAAAATCATATTAACACAAATATGAATATTGCTGCATTTAAATATATGTGTTCTTTGTGCTGGAATGAGAAGTTTAAACTTCTAGTATTGGTGAAAGACTGGCCTCTTTATAATGGTTGGTATCGAAGAGGCTTCGATCAGTTTGTTATCAATCTTCGCGAATGAATTACAGCTCATCGAAGTTCTGTTATAGTAGCCTTAAACAACACTATTGCAAATATAGTGTAGGTGGCTGCATGGTAATAAGCAATGATGAACTTGTGATTCTGGTGTAAGAGTACTTCAAGATGTTGAATAACCCGAATCCTCTAATGAAGCAGCTTCGAAACATTACATTATATAATCACTGAGCACTTCAGATGTTAGTAGAGGAACAAAACAAATTGATTCGAAACTACTTTTCACAGTTGGGAGTAAAGATGTAATATTTGAAAAAAAAAACATACATGGTTCGTAACTTCTTGACAAATGAAGAACATTTTTCTTGGGCACAACGAGATATCACTGACGAAGTCAATGTTGTGGCAGTGCAAGCTAGTGATTATTTAAAACATGAAAGTATAACTATATGTAAGTTCATAAACCCCGATATTTGACTGGCTACCAAGACTGATGTAGAAGAATTAAAGGACATACTTATAATTTAAGCATCTCGAAAGGAGTATTTTGTAAACGCAAACATAAAAGTAAACTGCTGGAGCATTTTGTTCAGTACAATGTTACAATCTCTAGTGAATTATATCGTACGATTGAGTTGGTTCACTCGAAGTATTTGCTTGCTATAAGGGCTAGAGTTTTGCGGGAACAAATAAATGAAGAATTTTTACACCCATCACAAGCTGTCTCGATGTATTGAGTAAGCCCGAAGAAGCTCCAGTAGTCATGAAGAAAGAAGTTAGAGGTGGTAATAGGAAGAGTGAAATCGATCATGGGAGTATCAAGAAGCATAACTGTGATGATGAGAATACAGTTGACATCCATGAAGACAAACTGGAATTGGACACGGCTCACAGGAAAAAATTATAAAGGGGAGAACTCGAACCCAATGCACTGGTTCATCAGTACCTAAGATCGTACACATCACGTAATAATGATACAATGTATGGTTAGTATAGTATTTCTAGGTGCCAAAGAAATAAAGATCTTGCCTGGCGATGTAATTCAAGTCGAAGGTTATGCAACACATGAGACACCAGGTATGTATGAACTATTGTTTTGCAAGAATCCTAAAGCATACGCCAAAGCAGATTTGCAGTAATATGAAAACTTACTCATATTCACAAATTAACACTACAATGACAACGATCCTGGAAATGGCTTTTGTAAGGACTAAGATCATGAAAAAATTAAAATTCTCACAAATCTCTTCAGTGAACTAGTAGTGAAGATTGGTTTCGGCTTTAATGACTTGGACTACACATTCTGCGATGATCGAAACAAACTATTTGATTGGCTGTGACGTTTGGTTGTTTCTCAAGGAGCTGGAAGATACACGCACACCAACAGGATAATTTCCATAATTGAGGAACCTAGGATAGGTGTGTGTATACTATGAGCCATCTGGGAACAGCACAGGCACTGCATGCAACTACCTATAGCACACAGTCGTAACACAAGAAACGAATTATATATTCTAGGTTGATCTCATTTAGATGATACAGTATGCTAGAATGAACCAGGGATTCAAAAATATGTTTCAGGTCATCGATGTGTATGGTAAATATTCCTGGGCCAGGCCAGTCGAGTCGAAGAAAGCAAATGATGTTATGGAATACATTATGCACAAAGGTCGTGTTCCTGCCAACCTACTAACGGACTTGGGAAAAGAGTTTTACAATGCTACATTCAAGCATTTAGTACAGAAGTACAACATTAGCCATTATTTCAGATGCAGCAATCTCAAAGCATCTGTTGTTGAAAAGTGTAACAGAACTCTATGAGAAAAAATGTGGCGATACTTCACAACTAATGGTACATACAAATTGCTTGATAGTTTGCCGAAACATTTTATGAGCATAATGCAACTCTTCACACCACCACACACGTAAAACCAGAAGATATTAAGAACACCTTGCTACCTAAACAAGAAGAAGGAATCCCTCAAACCTAATGCTAAAGTTGGTGATCTTGTGTGAAACTTAAAAAAAATGGAGCGTTAAAAAATGGATTTACAGCCATTTAGAGCCCAGAACTGTTCCATGAGATACATGCACATGAATCGGAACCAAGAACATACTATCTCAAAGATTTTGACGAAGTACAGTTTCTTGATGGATTTTACACAGAAGAAATCCAGCATATCAGGTTTTCCAGTATGTATTTGGTGGAGGTTCTGAGATGGATGTTCATATGTCAAATGGTGGATTTTCCCAGCTTGCTACAATTCATGTGTTGCAGATGTAGAAGTTGAGAAATTACTTTAGAGAAAATTGAAAACAATTTCCCTCTCTAGATGTTGGGATGTATTAATGTGTCACTTTGGCTAAACCCCTGAATTCTTCGCTCCTGATTGTGTGCCATCTGCTGATTTTGTCGACCATTTTCGCCTAGGACGAGCTGTTCGCCTATGTTCTCAACTACTTCGGCTATGAGGATAAGCCGTTCTCTCATGTTCGCCACCACTTCGGCCAATGCTATGAGCTGTTCGTCCTTGTTCGCCACTTCTATGTCCACAATGATGAGCTGTCCGCCCATGTTAGGAACCACTTAGCCTTCGCCTGTGTCATGATCGAGGATGCTGCCAACATCTGTAGCTGTGTTTTAGGTGTCGCTTATGCTGCGAGGACTTTGGGTACAAGATGTTATTTTTTCGAGATGAAGCTTATAAATGTATAAATGCTTGTCGTTTAATGTAAATAAATGCTATTAAAAATATGAATTTAAGTGTTATGGATAAGAGGATTTTTTAAGATGTGGATTGACTATATGTTTTGAAGAGGATTCTTATGTGTTTTTTATGTAGTAGTATGTAGTGAATGTATTGTAAATAAAATTATAATTTTTAAATAAGTCTGTTATTTACCCTATGTGTTTGGTGAGTATAACTATTAAAATATAAGTTCTGCACAAACAGTTTACAGTAAATGTACAGAAAGCTAGATTCTTGATAGAAAATAAACTTGTGTGGATGTTGGCCTTGGGTTTTGATATTGTATAGCTGAGTAAAAGGGAATCTATGTGTATATAATGCTGAAGTTATGGAAGTGGGTTTAGTTCTAGCATGTTTTGACAGCAATGTTGGTGAGTGAAGGTTGAGATGAAAACGAAAATAGATGGGAGGGTAGTAGGTAGTTTAGAGGAAATGGGGCAAGGGTGGAAGATAAAGTAGGGTGTGGAGGGGGTGAGTGGATAGGGGGGTTAGAGAATGAAAGGGAGTTTAATATATGCTTGTATAAAGTGGTTAGGGCAGTCGGTATGTCGATGAAGCTCGTCTGGGTAAGACATGTAAGTAATTTTTTAATTTAATGATTTTTCAAACAAGAAGTTTTATGTAAAGTAATTTTATATAAAAAGTTTTAAATAAATCTTATTTATTAAATATGTGCGAGGTTCTGATGGAATGCGGAATTGAAAATTTTGAGGAAGACTCAGAGGGAACCCCAAGATGGTTACCGGAAATAATATGGCGGCTGAAAACAAGACAGTGGTAGGGCATTAATTATTTTATAGTAATTTTTTTGTAACTTTTTAAATTTTCAGAACATTTAAAATTTTTCGAAATTTAGTTTTTTTTTTCGTTAAGTTTAGAAATATGTTGGATATTTGACTTTTGGTGACCTTGATGCAAAGGTCAAGGTCAATGGTCAAGATCATATGTAAAATTTGGTGACCGGAGCAATGACATCAAAATATGGCTGGTGGCACCATATAACTCCACACATCAAATTCTGTCTTGAAAAGAACTAAAACAAACTACTAAGATGTAGGCTTAATGAAAAATAACTTTTGATTAGACGGCCGCAGTAAGTCCTAGATGTATCTAACCTAAATTTTGTGACCTAGCAATGTCGGTCCTTGGATTTTCGCTAGTAAAAATTGTGCCGGACGATGCCGCTGGTCAGCGGAATTTCTCAGGGATCTCCTGTTTCATCCACCCCTTCATTTCGGTACCACTCCATACGTCATGTCTCCTCTCACCAGTGTTAAAGACCTAGAAGTTAAGTACTGACCAAAACCTATTCACTTCATTTTGCGACCTACTCACAGCTGTCCCGATTCCCGATTGATATAAATAACGTACATTATATGTCAATTAAAACTAAACATTCGCACTGACCTACCAAAGGCTGTCAGCTTTACTAGCAAATTGTAGACTTCAATAACATATTGCTAGAATTTAAAATTTCAGTTGTTAATGTTTGCTGTCACTTTAAACTGTACGTTTAAATTTTTGACACAACAATTCTGGTAAGTACTGCATTTATTGCTAATAAAATGTGTCAATTATTATTTGTGAAGTAACTGTAGACGGAAGGGTCTGTGTATGTGTTACAAAACAATTTTTTTCACATACCATACAAAATGTAAATGTATTTTAACATTTGAATTCATGAACTTTTTAAAATGAAATATGTTACTTTTGTCTTCATTCGATAAACTTTTAGAGAGAAATCAGTTTATTGTAAAATGTTCTATCGTTGCATCAAAACACGGAAAGTATTCCTCCGCAAATGTTGTCCCTCTTGACTTACATGGTTTAAAATCGACGATGTAAATATTTTTGACATTATGCTTTTAGTTACAGAACATATACCTTTAACAGCACGCGCAGCATATAAACAAACTCTCCAGCACATATAGTAGCATGTGCATTGCCATCTGCGTCGACAGAAAAACGTGTTTTGTATGATTTTGTTCCTCAATGTATTTGCTGTTACTCGAGCCTGAAAACCGAACACTTTGAGGTCCGAGCATATTCAGCTGGGCCTTTCATAGCCACGCTACTACCGACTCGCACGCTGTGTGCCGTTTACAGTACGTATCTCTGAACAATTTATTTGACTGCTTTCACATGTCGCGTCGTTTTTTGCTGAGCGACGCTGTGTTAAAAATAAATTCTTCTCTCGGTGACTTATTCCTCCCATTTTTTACAAAAATACTATACAAAGCGCCAGCGAATGACAAGGAGCAAGATATACAAGCGCTGTGACGTGGTAGCAATGTGCACGATTCATTGGCCATAGTTGTTCTCACCAGCCAGCTGTCACTGTATTGAAGGGGGTTGAGAGAGGCAGAGTACCAGAAACCTCCCTTCAAGCAGTGGGTTCCGTTACTGCTGAAGTGCTAAATAGCACTTGTCAGTATTCTCAGTAACATCAACTACAGGTCTGTATCTGCTGACGACCACTATGATGGTCACTGAGGCCGGTTTCCGGTCGACTCCCCGCGCGAGGCCTTAACGACTACTGATAACCGCATAGTTTAGTGGAGCTCTGGAGGACATGTAGTGCCAGTATATACAGATATTGGCGGGAAATTTCATTCATCTGTCCACCAATATTTGTTTATTTAGAAATTCATTTCATGGTGTTATATCGCAATATATTTACTTGACGATGGAAAATTAATATTAAAGATTAATTGAATGTTTTTACGTTCCCTTTTTTTTTGTTCGCGAATGTCAAACATTTTGTAATAACAAATTATTTAATAATCTATGTCGTCCTCTGTAAAACGATTGTTTGGAAACTGAAGATTTGGTGTACAGAGAAGTATAAATAATTTTAGAAATCATATACAGAAATAAATATTACATTCATGAGTAATTTCCGCGTCTGTGTGAGGTGACGTGAGCTTTGTTAACTATTTAATTTTTTTCCCCACAACCATTTGCTGCGGATTTTAGGATGTTAAAAAGCATTACTGCAATCTCTTACAAATGAAGGTTAGAGTTAGGTCGTAGCAGACGCGGTTACGTACACGTCCATCACTGCCATTCGTTCTGAAACCAACAAATCAATGAAGAAGGCGAAATACTTACATATTACTGATATGGTTTCGTCATTGCTGACGAACACGTACTGACGTTCAGTGACGTCGGTGCTTTTCAGCAGAAAAGGAATATGCCGAAAACAGTAAAATGATGAGTCGACTGCTTAGGTCCCACATCCCCGCCAACCCCTGACCTAAAATAAATACTTCTAAATGTTCCGTAACTATATTGTGTATCGGCGATTGTAGGCAGTGGTAAGCTCTCATGGGGAAAAAGGTTACGCGGAAATCCGCCGCTTTATCGAGCACTCGCTTTTGGGTGTATCCTTGCGGACCACGCTCAGGATCCTCGAAAAATCATCGAACCCGCATGCTGCGTATAGTAGCGGGGCACGCAAAATTTGTCAGTGATTACACTAGTATTTGGAGGACGTACGACTGGTTGTTTTCGAGAGCACGAACTCTTATCAGCGAAACGTTTGCGTGTTTGTAACGAGAATGTTTATGAATACTGTACTACCGTGCGACAATTTATTCTGTGGACTATTGGAGCCACCAAGATAATAAAACCATTCGTAGTTTTTCATCGCATAGCGACAGTGCATTGTGGACAAACCCCGAAGCTTAATGAAGCGTATTTTTATGTTACGGTACCTAATGTTGTACAGTAGTGATGCGAGAAAATGCAGAGCAAAAACCATGTATGCTTCACTCATTAAAGTTAAAAATGTCTTAGTCTTTTTGTGTCAATATGAATTTTCGTGTGATTAAAATTCGCATGCTACACCAGTGAAACAATTGTCCACCCATTATGATGCTGTCAGTGACAGACAGGGTTAGGGAATTTTTGCACTTAATACTCGTTTAGTGGGATTACAGCACATATGTAGCGTAGTGATACATACTCATTTCTTGTTGACAAAATTGACGTTCGGAAATTTTAACAGAAGCAATCGGTTTTCATATCTGACATAAGTGAGGTGAGGAGTGTGCTTTAAAACATTCCTCTAAGTTTAAATTGTACAATGCATGTTGACATTTTGATGTCAATTATATCGGTAGACTAGCGAGAGATAAATAAGTCCACTATACTGTGTCGCGTTTTAACAAAACAAGTGTCCAGGATAAAAAAAATTTGGATTCTAAAAGCCATATGTTGAATTAACAGTCTGTGAGTGTCAACACATATATCTTCTCTTATTTCTTCATCAGCTTCACAGTTAGTCAGTTCAACCTGGACATCGTCGTCTATGTCTGCTGTGAGCAGCGACACATTCACTGGGAGGGGTAAAAACCTTGCAGAATTCGTGGCTGATGTCATTCACCTGGTTAAAATTACATGATTCTATTGATAAGCAGGGAAGTGCTCTGTAATTATGCACTAAGAAGGATTATGTATATTTCTGAGGTATTTTCTAACTGAAAAAAAAAAAAAAAAAACTTGAAAAATGTTGTGTACTTGAGAACAAACAAACACATATGAGGGTTCAATAGAACTCGCCTCTTCTTCCAAACCAAGTATTACTGCGTACAATTGAATGACGAGATGAAGTATACACGCTAGTAAATTAAGACAATTTTCACTATATTCCTTTGTCGCCATGGATCTGCGAACATGAAGACTTAGGTAAAAACTGGTTGCAGTTGTTGGAATTACGACAAAGGTATGTGCGTGAGCTGAAAAAATGGATGGGGCGTTCAAGTAACAAATTGGCTATCGAATTTCATTCAAAATTGATTACGGCTATAGTTAGAAAATCTGTCTTACGCTCATTGATATGTTAATTTAAAAAAAATCTTAATACTTTACTATCATGGTTGACGCAACTCGTGACACCTCAATTCATAAATGTGACTTTCTGCATTAGAACTGTGAATGAAAAGCTGAATATCTGTGAAGATTTTATTGGAGTGTATGCAATTCCAAACACTGACGGAAAAACACTTTTTGTCATTGTAAAAGATGTTCCTGCATGTTTGAATCTTCTCATAGACAATTTAAGGGGACAGTGCTATTATGGTGCCGCTGATATGAGTGGAAAATTTAAAGGAATGCAGACGTTAATAACTGATTTGCCACCAAAAGTTATTGATATACATTGTGCTGCTCATGTTTTGAACTTAGCAAATGAAGAAAGCCTACATCAACTGCTCTGTATGTGCACGAGAGACATTATGAATTTAGCCGAAGCATTTATAAACTCAGTGAGAGATTCTCCTATAGTAATACGAATCTTCAGAAATATCAGAGCAGATTATGAAATTGACCTTCGCTCATTTTGGGATTCTCGGTCAAACATGAGAGCTTCTATCTACCATTTAACAAGTCTTGAATAACAGTGAACCTCTTGTCAAATTTATTGAAAAAATTTACGAAAAAAATACAACTTATACAGCTATAAATGTGCTGGATACCTTGAAACAATGCAGCACATCAAGACATTTTTCTTTCTGTCTCTGTTTTGTCATATCATGAGTTCAGTCATTTGCATCCTGGAAGACGTTCATTAATGTTACGAGCGATCTTGGTAGAATTGATTAGAAGAATTACCCAGCAATGTTAAATAGCCAGAATTGCGGAGACAACACCGTTCTTAGTCTCATTCTAAGATTTCTGGATAACATAATATTGCAATGGCGTTTATCCACAACTGTACAGTACGTTAGAATCAATTGGATTTAAGAAATTCTATGAATGCAGACGGCTTGCATATCCGCTGTGAACAACACTACAAATCTCGAGCCGACACAAGAATTCTTTGTCCGATTTAGATAACGATAGGCTCTCTTTGCATCTATCTCTGCTTTGCGATATCGCAAACGGAACAGCATAGCCATAAACTCGATATGTGACATACAGAAGATGTACTTGGCAGACAGACTTCTCAAGCCCGATGTCAACAAATGCATGAAAGCTCTTCACACTGTTCATGTGACAACCACTACGGCTGAAAAGTCGTTCAGCGCTCTTCACCACCTGAAGAAATACTTGCTCTCAACGATGTGACAAATGCTACTGAATAACATACTTGACTTGCACAACCTCCTAAAATTTAGTTTTACGTAAATTGTAGATTTAGGCAAATATTAAGCGAGATTCGTGCGTATTCCATAGCAGCGATATGCAATTCACGTGTGGCTGAATTCGTGGACGCAGTAGACGAAGTGACGTTCAGCTGTATATAACTAAAGATTTGTTACAAGACATCGTTCAGATATTATTCATTCTCTCTGTAAATAGAAGAAAAGTATAATATAAATTGATTGACACGTGTCAACTTTTCGTAACCTAACATCAAAAAGGCCAAAACATTTGCAATACGGTGTGTTCATTTAATAGTTACTAAATTAGTTACTTAGCAAGCTGAAACAACTTCGAAATTGTTTTGTTCTCAAATCATTACTTTACTTCCAAATTAATTTATGGTACAAAACTGGGTTTTCTTAGTTAGAAAAATAACCATGCACAATTAATAATAACGCACGTTTTATAAAATACATGAATCAAACACACACACTGAGGTAGTCTTTACCACTAAGTGAAACAATTTCGTTAGCTGTTAGTGAATTCTTCAGTTATGTGTTGTTAACGATGTTGTATCATATTTAACCAGTACTCATAATAGAGCTGTTGAATTTAAAATAAAGTAAAATCTACATTCTCTATTTTTATTATTGCAGATAATTTATATTATGGGTCGGATTACAGCTGCATTAACTCTGATTACCAGTATTGTCGCTTCAGTGTGAATGCTCAAAAAATGGAACTATATCGACAACCAAATATGCAAATAATTTATAAACCGAATATCGGCTATAATTGTCTGCAATCGTTGACAAAAGTAACAAAATAACTCATGTGTTATTTCACTATTACTAAACTTTATCACATATGTAGTAATTTTGCAGTCGGTGTGAATCAAGATTTTGTGCGGCATATTTAGTATATATTTCTGCACACAATTTTGTATGCGATGTAGCCACACTAGCGTGCACGAAAATTTCTTACAAATGTGCTTAATCAGCGCATAGCCATTAAATTTAAGAGTAGAGAAACAAATATCCTAATTTTAACTTAGTTGTTAATTTACTATGGTTTTTATGATTTAGTTAAAATCAAATTACAGTCAGCGGAACTGTATAATTTTATGTTTATGTTTAAATATTGAAATACTTTACCTCGTATTACTTGCAACGTTGTTTTTGGTAGTAGGTTTCGAATACATATGGTGTCACCAAACTAAATTTTTCTGTATCACAAGAAACATCACGAATTTACATAATAAATGGCAGATTGCAAACGAACCCAGAACATTGTCAAGACAGTAGATTAAGTATTTTTTCTTGCTGTGTAAAGAAATAAAATTTGAATTTGAGGGTACTGTTATTTATATAGTTTTTACTTAATGACATGCATGCTTATTCATTATATATTTTGATTAACCAAATTATGTATGCCACCACTAGATTGCTGAAGTTATCTTAAATTTTCTTAGTACTTATTTTAAAGAATAATCTTAATTACGACAAATCTTAGTAGTATTAGTACAAATAATCGATTGTTGGCATTTTCAGGTGGCCCGAAGATACAAAATAGACTGGGCAGGAGGAGAGCTGGATGCTGTCTCGCTTTTGATAAACAAACCAGATCAGCCTGTGCTTCTAACAGTTAAAGAGCGTTATTAATTTTAAAAATATATTGTTTAAAAAACATTATTTCAATAAATGCAGTGAAGTTAAAATAAATAATGTGTGATGTAATTAATTTAAGAAATCCAGCATAACGTACGACGACGATGTTACATTTAATATATTCCAGTCCTGTTTTGAAAGGTTAAAGTTACAAGTACACATTTAAATTCAAGCAACATGTAAAGGAAATCATAAAAAAGTCACTGAAAGATTCAACTTCATTTATGTGCCAAAAAATATTATTCATGATGTGCCAAAGTGTAAGTATATATTTATTTGCTTAAAGAGTCATTCCAGTGATACGTGTGTGACTTTCGGAGTACATTTTCTGTGTATGTGTACTTTTTCTTAATTTAAAATTGTTGTTTCTTCGTTAAAAGTGTCATTTACGAACACTTAGGACCTTTGTTAATAAAACTAATATCTTGAAACAGATTCAATTGATTTTTAAGTATTTTTTAGGTAGTTACTTCTTTGGTTACGTGTGTACCTCAGATATTGTGATATATGTTACATTCTTATCAGTGATATAGTTTTTCTGTGGATTTTTAGTAGTAAAAATAAACCAGAATGATACTTATGTAGTTCAGTAAGTTGACTAATATGCACCCAGATGTGGAAAACTTGGCTTTCACAGTACAGTCACAATAAAATCATAAATTGATGTTACGTGTGTGACCGAAGTCAATTAGCAAAATTTTTCCTCCAGTATTTTAACTAAGTTCTCATTAGTAAAGCATACATTTATTTTGAAAGATTGAATATATGTATAATCTGATGTTAGTTCATCTCTAAAGACATTTTACAGTGAACATTATGTAGGCTGTATCGTACTAATTTACTACAACAGTGCCCATGACAAACAACAAACAAAATACATAGAACTATTATTCTATGACTTGGCAGCAATAAATATAAAAATAATCTGTCAAATATTTCACAAGACATTTTTTAAGTATAAGACAGACTTTAAAAATCAGTAAATTTAAATCTCGTCCCTCACTTCTAACACAATATACTAAAACAATTGGTAGTTTCCCTCTAAAATTAATATTTGTGTATTTGTGGGAAGGGAACATGATGAGATTTCTGAAATTAAATCTGAATATTAATTATACATGAATGATTAGTTAATTACATTTAACTTAATTAAGACGTTGATATTTACTGTTTAAACTTATTAATATTAATGTGTAAAATGTGTTTTTTATTATTTTATTCATTTATGGTGTGGACCTTCACACTAATTGAGATATTTACAATCTTAGCAAAAGTGATATGAAATTAATACAAAATGAAATAAATTGCATGTGTCACGTAACGTCACACATGCAACAAACGATTTATTTCATTTTATTAAATAAAAAGTTGATTACTAATCATAATTGTATTTTGGCCTTACCATCTTTATGTGTAACTAGCTTTGAAAATGAGTTCTCAATTTGTTCTAATTTATAATTATTTTGTTATAAATATTTTTTTTTTGTTATGTGAGTGACACTATATTAACACTACTTTGGTTTATACGTTACAATTAGTACATCTTTCAAAATTCACATTTCACAAACGTAATATAATTATAGTGGTGGAGTAATGTTAAAGACTAATAAGTATTAAATTCATATTCAATGGTACTCGGCCAAGTTTGATGGCTTTCAAAGAAAATGTATGAGCAAGTCAGTATTATACTAGTATGAAACCATTAATCAATTTTGTTAAAAATAACAAAATTGATAATAAATAAGCTAAAATAAATTGCTGATACCAAATGAATTACATTTTAGCTATAATTTGAGTGCAAAATCCTTGAGATTTAATGCTTTTTAAATATTACATACTCACGACAAACTTTTCCTGGAATGGTACTTAAAATTTCGTATAACAATATTGATTTATGTATTCATCTGTTTCACGTATTTAAATTAACGAGTTTTGTGCTGTGTTAAGGATTCACCCGGTAGTTTTATTGTGATTTTGAATACTATTTTTTGTATGTATTCTACTTAATATAGGGGTAAAAATATCGAAAACTTTCACCAACACACCATAATTAGTACGTATATTTATTTTCGTAGCAATAAACCTCACAGATTCTTTGATTTTTGCCCTAAATAACCAATAGTTTTGGAATGAAAATTATCAAACCCAAATATATTTTTCGCATACAAATAGTGCAAAATTTTGCAAAGCACTTTCAAACTTCAACGCGCTGCATGACTTATGAGATTGTTTAGTTTTTCAGGGCATTCCTTTAGGTATTTAGTTCTTTGCACCGATATAAATATCTACCGAACATGTATTTAAGCTAATAAGCTAAAATAATAGTTATTAAAAAAACTCTAACTTAAATAGAGAAAGTTTTTGTAACCAGTTGTTTATCAGTGAGGGTAGGTAACGAAAAAAAGCAGAGGCCTATGCGTTTAGCGTACGGTAACATTCCAACTTCAAGCTAGCTGTCATTACTTTAGTTCCCTTACTTCAGCAAAGAAATTGATTTAATGTCTTCAAAATTTGGCAGAAACAATTTAAAAATTGTTATTAGTATTCAAATACACTATTTTCGAAATTTTCTAGTTAACCAGAACTGATTGTTGTGATTAGTTAACTATGTAATATATATTTTAGTACGATACTGCCGTATGTGTTTTATAAAATTGTAATAACTTTTAACTACTACTTATATTCTGATAATTTGCTTTAGCAATAATGTTTATAAAATTAAGAATAAATGTTAGTCTATTGCTGGCCTTGTACGTTTTATTCACACTACGTATGTATTCGAATCATTGGCAGAAGCCTTTTTGGACTTTAATGTGCTATGTTAAAAAATACTTGTTTACCAGAAATGATTGTTATGATTAGTTAGTTATTTATATTATTTTTAGTGGGATACTGTCATATAAGTGTTGTTTACTACATTGCAATAACGTTTAAAATTTAATTAATATTGATAAATTGCATTTATAACAATGCTTACACATAAATCTAAGCATAAGTCAGTAATAGGTCTTGTTTGTTTCATTCATGCTATTTGATAAAAAAATATTCTTTTATTACTCTCAAAGAGAATCAATACCTTATGCTCAGAAACAGCAATCTATATTATTGTAGACATACATATTTACATGCATTTGTGAAGTATGTCAAATCGTTTTTTCAAAATTTTCGAAGTTTCTACTTATGTAAAATAGGTAATAATATGTTAGATAAGTAAAATTATTTTCATTGCTATTTGTGTGTGTTTGCAAGCATTGTTAATAACTTTTCTTATCACATAACATATTTTGCTCTGTTAAATTAAAATGAATTGTGTTTACAGTTGCAAGGTTGCATAATATTTACAATGTTTACTTAAGTAAAAACAGTTACATATTTCATAGTATATTAACCACTGCTTAATAAACACTTTTCTTGTCATGTAACTATGTTACTGCTTTTGCTTTCTTGAACTAAAACAGCTACTTTGTCTGGCAAGATTTCCACATGCGAAAAAATCCATGGTGACTCCACCGGAGATTGAACACCCTTAAGGCCACAAACGTTTGGTTTACAGTGATTTTGAATAACAATTAAAGCAATTCAAATATAGAATTATTTGTACGTGCTATTTTTGGTAGCAATAAACCTCATAGTTCATCAAACTGTTGCACACAAAATATCGCCAATTTTGCTAAAAATAGAGTCTTGCCATCAAAAGTGGTGTGAGCTTTTAGCACCAATTTGCAAAAAAACTACCTAACATGGTCTTAAGTAAATTCCTAACAGCTCTTGGTGCATATGCATACTGTAAAGCGAGATATTTTGGCCAGCGCTCAGCATGGAGGTGTTTACCACTGGTGAGAGGTGACACGAAGTGAGTATGGAGAAGCGCCGGTATATGAAAGGGCGAGGGAAACGGGTGATCCCCTAGAAAACCCGGCGACCAGTAACATCGTCCAGCACAATTCTTACATGCGAAAATCTGGGGACCAATCTCGCTGAGAAGTGAACCAGGATCGCCTTGGTGGAATGCGAATTGTCTGACCATTCTGTCACTGCGGCGCCACATGTGTACTGTACTTACTACTTTTGTGTAAGGAGGATGGGGGCGGAGAGAATTGTGGACACACGAGTCGCGATTATCTTCGTTGATGTTGGTGGTGGAAGCGCCGTGCCTGGAGGGAATGGTACGAACGCTCACGAACGTAGCCGAAGATATGCCAATGCCACCGGTCCAGTACATAGACAGAAGTCGCCAATCCAGCGCGCGCCTAGATCCTTTGTCTCACTTGCCCGGTCAGATGTGTGAGCATCTAGCTACTCGCAGCACGGCATGTGGCGGCACAGAGAACCAAGACTGAGATAATGATTCGTAGCTCCGCTAGAAGGCGCCACAGTACTGCACGCTCTCTAAAGTAAAGGAATTCATTTATTCTCCGCAACTGTCGTACAGATTTATCCAACACTCTCACCGCTTTGTTGGTTTGCTGTACCCTACCATCTATACCCTTCCTCTTTCGGGATATGCTCATGGCCCCATGACACCAGACAACCCTGCTTAACTGCGATGCGTGCGACCATTCTACAGGTTTAACCTGACCTAAGGCGTATAGGGATTTCCCTGAGACGCATCCTATCCTCCACTCAATCTAGATACTAACATGCATGCCGGAGGGCCCACAGAACTGTGCAGGGGCTCACGTTGGCGTAGCTGGATTTGGGGGCTCGCCAAAAAATCTACAGCTTAGTTCACAATTTAAAACTTAAGCATTAAGAATTACGCCGTCATTGCCAATCCCACACACGTAAAAGAGTCTTAAGTAATTCTGGTTCATAACAAATAGGTTAATTCTTATTTCCAGCTTATAACAACCCGACAGTAGGGGGAGCATGCGGGGACTGGCCCCACAGGGAGCAAAACCGGCCTAACCTGCATATGGTTAACATGCCAGCCCCCTCCCCTTGGTGGAGCAAGGCCTCTGATTGGCCAAGACGTTGTCTAGGGGGGCGTGTCCTGAGCTGTGATTGGTAGTAGGGGTCTTTTGGTACGAATAGTACCTAAGTGCCATGAGGTCTG
>PNEQ01059747.1:0-22990 GCA_003012365.1 Medauroidea extradentata
CGTCTGAACGTATGGTGCGTATATAGACTTTATTTCGCCGGCACCAGTCAGCCCGTGAGCTGATATAGGGAACAGGACGCGGAGAAAACACTATCCTCGCAGTTCTACGAGAACTTCCAGACGGCGCAGAACTTCGCTCACCGACATGAAGAATAAAGCTAAGTCTCGCCAGCCTTTTGTCTCGTAGTTAGAGCCTGACATAATTGACGACGCCATCTTCCGATTTTGATACAGTCTGTAAGCGTGTAACTCTCTGGAAATAATTCGCCCGACGGGCATATCTGAGTTAAAGAATTCATGTTCAAATCTTAGATTTAGCCGTGGCACAATTACAAATAATAATTTCATCTTTTCTAAATTACATAATAAAATTTAGGTATATTCTGCTACACTCATCTTGTATTATCAATGTGGTCTACTTAATTTGTTTTCTGAAGGATCCAGATGTTTTTATTCTTCAATACTAGGAGTCAGCCAAGTAAGATTAATTATGTTATTATTTATATTACTTTACGTTAGTCTTACTAATACCACATCTTGTTCAGCCATCTTATGTGTGTCATTTTCGTTACGAGCATAGTACGATATAAATTATTTTAAAATTCGTTGGGCTGTAGTTTCTTTCAGTAGTATTGGAGTATATTTTAAGTGGTTCTGCATGCAAGTATTTCTAGGTTCACCAGCGAACGCTTCCAGAACTTCGGTTGGTAAGACATACACTGATGTTCCCCGCATACACATACCGGATCCTACTTTAGATGAGCAGTGCAAATGTAACTTCAAAATTAACCCTGAGATACATAACCTTACTATTAAGTAGCTGAAATTCATCATGTCACTACTGACGTCAGTTATTCCACTCTTGCACCACATACTTGCATGGTGCGGTCTTGCATAGAGAAAGAGGTAGCTGCGTGCGTGGCATTTATGAACTTTAATTTCATTATAATTTACTTTCGTGCGCTGAAAATCAACTGAAACGCAATTAAGTAAAATATTACTATCGACAATTTTTCGAAATGTTTTCATGCAAAACATATTTTTCAGCGAGTTGAGCCGTGAGTGTAATTTTTATTTCTCAGCTAGCAAACTGCATACATACAAAAATATTATATCACATTAAGTAACACGTTTTGACATACGTATTGTTACTTAATTTTAAACATGTATTAAGATAAAATAAAAACGCTTTAAAGTTAAATTGACAATAAAATGTATAAAAATATTTAATTGCACTACATGACTGCTGTAAATAAAATACAAGTTTAGTTGTGCCATGGTGGTGCTGATATTATAGTGATACTTATTTGGTGTACTTCATCAAGTACAACTTGGCCTATATATGTAATGCTTGTTTAAGTATTATTTCGTGAAGTAATGCTTTATGAATTCATTGCTGAATTATGTATTCCCTGGAGAATGAAAAATACTTCACGAAGTGCTACTTATTTGCCAAACAAATCTTTGACTAAGAATTCCAACCTATATTTGTATAATTTAAGTTATGAAGCAGCGCTGTTTCGTCTCATGCAGATCAATTTCTCTGTTGCAGTTACAAATAGAAAATTGCTAGATGCATTTTTATATCGCCTCTTTAATTTTTGGTTCTAATGTTTTGTTTCATGTGCTTTTTTTTACAGGCAATCTGGAGGCAAGTTATTAAGCTAGGTTTGCGGCCTGAAGTTAGGAGAAACCTCGAGATGAAAAGAATTTTGAAAATGATAGTGGCCCATCCTCATTTACCTGACACTAGCGGACCAGCGTATCATCGCACTAACCCAGCGGTGTCTATCCTCGACGGACTCAATGCCATAAGGAATTATGCGAGGGAAAAAAATTTGTTTGAAGTCTTACAGATATTTCTAAATTATTTTGATAATTTTTGGATGCAGAGAGAGAGGCCGTAACGTTTCTCTAACTTCAACCAGCCCAGAAGAACCAACAATAGCCTGGAGGCTTTTCATTCAAGATTGTTTTCTTCTATGGGCGCACATCCTAACATATGGGGCTTCATACGATCTTTGAGGCGAACATGTATCTCTCATTACACAGAGCTTAGATCACTCCGCAATGACTTCCTGATAAGGAATACGCGAAGATCCCTCACGAATACTAAGAAAATAAGGAGTGCCATGCAAATGTTGGTTGCTGGAGAACACAATGTCATTTAATTTCTTTTTGCGGTTTCGCACACCGTTGACAATATTTTCCAGTCATTTGAATCAAATGTCGGCGAAATTGTTGCTAGCGAGGAAGAGGGAGAATTGGATGATCCCGGCCTTGAACATGATGCCACAGAAGAGAATGTACATCCTCCTGACGAAAGAGCTGTACAAAATTTACCAAACCAATTTTTGGGCACAGGTGCTGTGCGGCGAAGTAGAAACAGGGCACGACACAGAAGCAGAAGTCGTGGAAGGGCCAACGACGGGAAGAGGCTTGCGGCAAACAATGCAGACAACGCACCAGCACGCCCTCCTTTTGGAATTTGCAGAATATGTCTACATAGGCCTGTATCACACATTATTGATCCCTGTGGGTATTTAGTTTTTTGTGAAGTTTGTAGTGAACGCCTATGGAACATGAATGCAAGGAGCTGTCCTGTCTGCAGAAACGGCGCAACTAACTTCATGAAAGTGTACAGTTCTGCATTATGAACATGTACCTGAAAAATATTTTGTGTCTATATTTTTATACATTAGAAAAGTACATTTATTTCACTTTTTAATCTTTGTGTTTGGGCTTATAGAAATATAAGGTAAATTTATATTATCAAAATTTATAGTAGTTGCAAAAATTGAATTTCTTAATATTGGTACTGACGAGTGAGGTGGGGCAACGGAAACACGCTGGACTCGAATTCGGGAGGCCCGGGTTCGATCCTGGCTTCGTCCATCCTGATTGCGGTTTTCCATGATTTCCCGAAATAGCTCCAAGAATACGCTGGGATAGTTCCTTAACAAATGTTATGGCAGACTCCTCTCCAGTAGATAGATTTGGGGGAGTTTGGGACAAGGGGATAGGGGATAGGAGCGTAGGAGCCGCTGATGACTACCGTTTTACCTCAAAATTTTCCTTTTTACCTCAAAATTTCCCTTTTTTACCACAAAAACAATAAAATTTCCCATTTTTCCCTCAAAATTTTCCGTTTTTTCCTCAAAATTTCCCGAATTCCCTCAACATTTTCCCGGAAAACTAAAAAAATACTCAAAAACCCCATATTGCTCAATCAGGCTGGAGGAGGCTGAAAAGGAGCAATAAGAAGCCTGAATGAGCAATATCTCTCATCGGCAATTATGTTTCCAACATCCATCTTGTCTGGGATACCTGCTGTCAATTAATTCAATCAAATAAACTATAGGGGTTTTCTCAGAGTTTTCCGAAATTTTTTCTAATTCGCATTCCTACCAACCCCCACTTATACCTCATAATGTAAAAATATATTTCTAGTAAAATAAGTTAAGTAAATATCTATACCTCACCTGTATGAGCTCCCCCACTCTCTCTCATGCTAAAAAACTTAAACCCGACTCCTATCCTAACTATTCCCGAACCAGTTTCAATAAATGCAATCAAATAAAGTATATGGGTTTTCTCCGAGTCTTCCGAAATTTTTTCGATTTTACATTCTAAACACACCCCACTCACATTTCATAACATAAAAAATCTCTTTAACAAAATTTATTTAAGTAATTAACTATATCACACCTAGGAGAGCTCCCCCACCACACTCCCTAGCTATTTCCGAACGATTTACAATAAAACAAGTATAGGAGTTTTCTCCGAGTTTTCCGAAAACTTTTCGATTTCGCATTCCTACCATCCCCCACTCATACCTCATACAGAATTTTTTTTTCGATTAAATTAAAAAAATAACCAACACTATATGCCAAGATGGGGCTTCCTTACTGCCCCCCCCCCCATACTTTACACTGAAGTCGCTGACAGAAACATCCCCCTCCCCTCATCATCGCCAAGCTGTTTGGACCTTCACCTTTCTTCCCAAGTCACTACATGCATGCGAATCACGCGCTCATCCCGTGACACTCCTCCCCTCCATACCATGATGTCATCCTGTACCACCTTCCCCTCCTCGCCGAGTCAGCACATACATATGTTGCAGTATGGAGCAATATTGTACTTCCCCTTACTCCCCCATCACATTAGTCGTCACATTCCTGAGATGTGACAATATATTGGTGTTGTAGCATGGCACAACTCTATAGGCAATTTTTAGTATCATTCTCGTGATCACATTTCCCCATAGCTAACCTCTAGGTCGGGCTGCAAGTAGTTACTGATCGTCTCCTAGGTGGTGTTGATTATTAGGACTTTGGTGCTGGGTCTTTCCACCAGGAGAGCTGGTAGCTACACCAATCTTCTTGGTTCCAGTGTCGTCAGCTAGATAGCGTTAGTGTTGTAAGTACTAATGGTTCAGTCCGTCTCCATTTCCAAGTATCACCGTTAGGAGCGCTACCCCACCTAACCTAACTTAACCTGACCTGTCCTTCTAACAAGTCACATTTCTAGCTTTGTCTCTGTTCTTCCTTTAAGCAAACACTTATTTTCCCTTGTATGTCTGTCTTGTATTACTTTTTTAAACTCGTGTACTGCTTTTACGTATTTTTATCACTCCCTCCACACATCTGCTCTCTCTCCCTCCACAATGCTTCTCTCTCTTTCCCCACCCTCCATTCTCTCCACCATCCTCTCTCTCTCTCTCCCTCTCCCTCTCCCACCACCCTCCTCTCCATCCGCCCACCTCTTCTCTCTCTTACTCAACCATCTTCATCTCTCTCCACCCTCCTCTCTCTCTCCACCTCCTTTGTTCTCCCCCACAGACATCACATTTTGCTGTTTAGAATTCTGAGTTAAGCCTCCCAAGCTTTTTTTTTTTCGTTTTTTTAAATATTATGTTTTTATTTAATTTCTTGTAAGTTGAACTTTAGTATGTGGTTTCTAGTGTCGCACAGTACCTACTGATACTTTGGTTAATGTAATTTTCTTGAGTGTAGATAATTGTGTACAGTATATTATTTATTTTGATTTTTTTTTGCCTGTATCTAACCTGACCTAACTTAACCTAACCTAACATGTCTTTCTAACAAGTCACATGTCTAACCTTGTCTCTGTTCTTCCTTTAACCTAACACTTGTTTTCCCTTGTATGTATGTCTTGTACTACTTTTTTAATGTGTGTATCGCCTTTTAACATTTTTTATATCACATTTTTTTTTGTTTTATGGATTTACTTGTGCTCTTTATCTCTCTCTTCACCTTCCCCTTCTAACTCTCACCAAACTCCTCTCTCTCCCTCCCCTCCTCCTCTCTCCCCTTTCTCTCTCTCCCACCACTGTCCTCTCTCTCACTCCACTCTCGTCTCTCCCTCCCCTCCACCTCTCTCCGTCTTTCTCTCTCACACCACTAACCTCTCTCTCTCTCCACTCTCATATCTCCCTCCCTTTCCTCGTCTCTCTCCCTTAAGGATTTTACATATCGATTTTCTGTGTTAGGCTTTAAAAGACTGATTTTTCGTTTAAATATATGGCTTTAAGATATTTTTCTTGTACGTTGACCTTTTGGTGTGTGATTTCTAGTGTCCCAGAGTAACTTATAGTGCTTTGGTATTTTCTTGTACGTAGATGATTGCGTTCAATATGCTATTTAATTGATTTTTCGACTGTAACTAGAACTTCGGAATACTATTCGTGTTAAACTTCTACTGATTTTTTTTAAATCTAAAATATCTTAGGTTTTTCAATAGGTGTCAGAACTATTGTATAGATAACATTCTCGAGCTGTTGTGAGACGTCGGGTCTACTGTATATCTGTAACTATCCTCAGCGATTCAGTGATGTTCCTTAACCAGTTTCCCGATGTAATCTTAGGGAGTATCGTGATTTCATCGCTAACCTTCTCTTCACTGCTAATTCTTGTAGCTGATAGTAGTGTAACAAGCCTCCCTTCATTGTAGTCTTTTAGGAGTATGGGCGTTGCTTTAGGCACTAAACTTTGTCAGATAATATCGTTTAAGCTTATTGTGCGAATCTTCTCAATGTAGTCAGGATGTATGACTCTGTTGGGAGGGATATAATGAACACGACTTACCATTAGCCAGGGTATTATGTGCTAGAGAGTTCACTCCATCTTCGAATATACATCACGTGTCATCTAGTCTATTAAGCGCCAGTTTGTTACTACACTCGGGATATAGATGCGTCTTTCATAATCAGATTTTATATATAGTTACTCACATAACATTCTCTCTGTTCAGCGCCCTGATGTAGTCCTCAAAGGAAATTTTCTTTTTTATCACACATTTCTGGAGTCCGTTTTGCCTTTTTCCATACATTCTCACAGCACCTGTACGCGTATATGTTTACACACCCTCCTACCAACTCAGTCATTGACACACCGTTACTTTAATCTTTAAATTAGCATATAACCTTTTTTTGTTTTGAGGCGCGTAGCTTGGATGACCGATAGGATAGGCTGCTGTATCGAATTCATTCTGGAAGTTAGGATCGGTGAACACGCTTGGTAAAAGTCGACTGTTCGTATTTTGTAGATGAAACTATCGGTGTTCATGTAGGGCAACTATAAGTCATCACCATACTTAGCCTTCATTATTTTATAATGGAACCGGTAAATGAGCGTCTTCTACAGGTCAAGTACAGCAAGACAGGGTTAGATAGATGGGCTTATCGAACAAGATTGCTTCATGCTCAAGTTTCACAAGCGACAGGTTTTCTCAGAAAATATTTCTGTCTTTAAAGGCAGGTTGTAGGAGTCAGTCCGCAGGAGTCAGTTCGTAGGAGTCAGTTCGTAGGAGTCAGTTCGTAGGAGTCAGTTCGTAGGAGTCAGTTCGTAGGAGTTGTCGCCAGGCCACTGAACGTTAATCGAAAACTGCGTATATATTGTATGGTGAACTTGTCACCGAGAAGTTTCCAATTGTATTCGTTGCGTAGGATGACAGTAATGTCCTAGATTACCTATGCAAGTTCTGCGAAATTATAGGTTTAATCGTATGCTAGGTTGTTAAAATATACAGGTTGTTTCTTCGAACGTCGTCCAAGCAAAATTACAGTGGTTACAAGCACACTAATGTAATTTCCATTAAAGTGACAGTGGTTATACTCTCTACACCCCTCCACCCGTGTCTCTACACTCTTAACCATCCCCCCACACACCTATGTACACTCCTTACACAACTATGCATGCTCTTCACACGACTATGTAAGCATTTAACATAGCACTGTAGGCATCTCACAAAGCACTGCAGGCTCCGTACACATCACCAAATACTCGCACATAGTACCACAGGCTCTACACAAGACTGTGCATTCCCCATACGAAACTACACCCTCTACACAAATATCACTAATGTTGTACATGACTCCATGTACTCTCCACATACTCCACACACATATTAGCACACCCTCCACACATGTCCCCATAACACTCCATACAATCGTACTACAGGCACCTCACATAAATCAGCTGGCACCTCACATAAATCAGCTGGCACCTCACATAAATCAGCTGGCACCTCACATAAATCAGCTGGCACCTCACATAAACAGCACACACCTCACATAAAACAGCACACACCTCACATAAAACAGCATGCACTTCACATAAAACTACATGCTCCGCACACAAATACGCCTGCACAACACTGCACCTCACATAAAACAGCATGCACCTCACATAAGACGACATGCACCTCACATAAACACGCCTGCACCTCACTACTCCTCACATAAACACACCTGCACCTCACTGCTCCGCACATAAATATGCCCGCCCCGCACATAACTACCCCTGCTCCGCACACAAATACACCTGCTCCGCACACAAATACGCATGCTCCGCACACAAATACGCCTGCTCCGCACACAAATACGCCTGCTCCGCACACAACTACGTCTGCTCCGCACATATTACGCCCGCTCCGCAATCATCTCAAACACCTCATATGCCATCACAGGTATCAGCATACTTCATACATGTCCCCAGACCCTGCAAACATGTTCCTACACATGTTTCCACACCCTCCACATTATCCCAACACCCTGCAAACATGTCCCCATACATGTTCCCACACCCTCCACCGAAGGCATCGATTGGTCCTGGCTTCACATAATCACATTCCAGCAAGAATTTAAGGGCTACTGTATACTATGATGTTACCATACATGCACATAAGTCTGCCTCTCATTGGTGTTATCAATCTCAGACTCGCAAGTCTTCACGTTCCCACGGAATGCAGTTTCCACATTGACGAACTCGAACTTTACTATCATACCAGACCCTACTACGATTTTAGGGCAGGTTGATGACGACCGAGAAGGTTCCAGTTATTACTCACATAGTTTTTCTGAGCTAGTCCAGCTACTTTACCCTTACAGATCTTCGTGTGCCTAGCCAGACTGTCAAGACGAGCGAACTAGGCGCTGCAGTAGTTGCACTTCAGCAGATTTCTTTCCATATTATGCTCACAATCTGCCTCATGTCGACGAACATTGCGAGATTAAGCGAACTGCTTCTTGCGATACTTACAGCAGGTAGTTAACTTCCCTCTTAACGTTGCCATTACAGGTACTTAAGTATTTAATCAACTTGTCTTTGCAAGTGATTGATAAACCACACCGCTCACAGACCAGACACTCTTCATATCGTGGATTGAAGTAACAGATCTTCTAATGTCTCCGCGTATTATTTCGCAAAGTAAAGACTTTACCACAGAACTTACAGTAAATAATGTTAAAAGAAGAATACGGTCCTTCCAGTACGCTAGTTCGTTCTTCTACAAATCAGGCAAAATCTAACCTTAAATCTCTGGTTGCTCTTTACCCTAATCTAAAATATTGATTTATACACTATTCACTAGCTAAATAGCGCGATGGGCTCAACGTAGCTCACTTAATAAGCACTCGAAGTAGGCTGTGCGTACAGAGCTAGTACTCGAACGTCAAAGAAAACACTAATGAGCTTGGAACCTCGTGCGGCTGATATTAACCCTCACTATTTACTTATTTCGTACACTGTATTTACACTATGCTAGCATTCATAGCCTCTGACTTATAAACAGAGGTCTCATACAGTCAGACGTATGTACACGTGTTAGGTCCTGTTTTTCACGAAATTTGTATTAATGTACTGGGTGCGCACTGTACTGAATTACAGATTTATTTTTGCTAAAAATGGCTAAGAACTTGCCTCACAAAAAATATATTAATCGCATTGTATAGAGCATCGTGTATGTGTTGTGATCCGGATTAATTACGTAATATAGTTAAAAAATACTTGTAATACGCCTATAAAAGTGTTTTTCTTAGTAACTGAACACATATTTCTTGGTCAGGACTTTATTCGATAGCGATCTCTGTAATAGTTAGCCGTGATAATAAATAAATCATCGAACTGGTATAAGATTCTCGTGAGACTCGCGAGCTGCTAGGTACTAGTTTGAATACTGGTACATGCAAAGAACGCGAGAGGAATAGTTCTGAAACAGTAACACGGCTCGACATCTTTTACTGCGAGCTGTAGGCTTCCCGATAGTAAATTTTATTTTCAGGACACAATAACAGTGACGGGAGAAAGAACTCGGGCGGTAGTATGTATGGTTCGCCAAGATGCTAACGTGTATTTACATGGTAGAGACCGACAAATATTACAGTAGAGGGGTAGATACTCGGAACCAAAAGTATAGTTTTAATTTGTAGTCAGTACAAAGAGATTTATACGTCATAATGTACAACAGGACGTTTTCCCAGCAGGCGAAATGACGTTTTGACAGCATTTTACATCGCTCTACGTACGGGTCTTCGTCTTCTCTATAGTGTAAAAGTTAATTGTATATCCGTAATAAGTATATAGTTTAAAAAACCGCAACTATAATCGGCGATAAAAGGAAATAAACTTATATGGTTTTCGAGCCCCGAACCCAGGACTAAGTCATCGCGAGCGTACACTCTACTTTGTTCTCTTAATTCATCCGTGTATAGGCTTTACGAAATTGAAAAATAACTCATGGGAAATATTAACATGTTACGGAAATGCGGTTTGGTGTTAAAGTCGGCGGTATTTGTACTGACCGTCTGTGACACGCACGACTTTCCCGTCAGCTTTATTCTAGTCGCGTCACAAACTAGCAGAACATTAATCAAGTGTTTAACTAGATTAAGGAACAATGCTTAAAGCATTAGGTAAAGCGAGGCCGGTATTACATTGCAGGCATCTGACCTTTAGCATCAACTCCCTATCATAGTAGGCACTGTAGTAAAGACTTAATCTCGGATGTAATAGTAAATGTATTAGTTTCGAACTAAGGACTGTATGTTAGCGCTTCACATACACCTGTAATAGTTATCGCTTTTTGTAATAATGTATAAAATAATCCTACAGTAGCGGATATTCATGCATAGCTGAACTTTTACGGAAAGTAGTACTTTTAATATAAATTATTTTTGTGCGAGCTGTATATAATAAAAAAACATGCGTTTTATTACACCTGTATCGTAAATGTATACTATTAACGACAGTATATATGCCTGTAACAAAATTGCCTACTAATCAATACTTTACTAGCTGAAAATAAAAGTCTCGGGCGGTTTAGACAGGCCGTATATGCGAAACAGTTACGTTTAATTACAGCTGACATATAACTATCGGGCTCAAGTAATATTAATGTTTGCCTTAGATTAAGGACTAACTTTTTCATACTTAGAAAAAAAACATTATCAACAGCCTGCGCGTCACTTCCTTATACCTTCATGGCTTTAAGCTTAATAAAAGCAATCAATGCATCTTTCACAAGTTTTGCAGAAAAAGACATTTTTAATTGGCAATGTATATGTATCGAACCAAGTACCGTACGTCTTTACCTGCTTAATGCTCCGTCTCGGCTTGTTTGCTTTGTTTTACTACGTTTTATTACCACATGTTAACAAGTATAAAGAGAAAATATCTATTTTTATTAATGTTTTTATAATTACAGAAATCTAATTTCGGACACTATGTCGCATCAAAGGTGATCCGCATTTAAAACCGCTCATTTAAATAATGTACGGGCGATAAAAAGTCGAAATTTACACAAAATCGGATATTTAACAGTTATGTAAAAACGTAATAAATTAAATTAAACACTTAAAAATATACTCTGACTCTTAATTACATCGTTTACGGTCGTTACTTAACCTTAGAAAAACGTATTAGGTCTAGAAACATTGTATCAGCACTATCTTCTGTATGCTGTTACTTAGATTGTTGTTGCACTGAAAAGCAGTAGATAGATTTAGTATGTTCTGGCACAATGGGATCTGGGATAGGAGCGTAGGAGCCACTGATGACGTCACTGCCGCCATCTTGGATGATGTAACCGGCCGCCATCTTGGATGATGTCGCCGGCCGCCATCTTGAATGACGTCACCAGCCACCATCATTGATGATGTCACTTTCAAAATTTTCCAAAATTTTCCAAAATTTCCAAAAATTCCAAAATTTTCCAAAATTTCCAAAAATTTCAAAATTTTCCAAAATTCCCAAAAATTCCAAAATTTTCCAAAATTCCCAAAAATTCCAAAATTTTCCCAAATTTGCAAAAATTCCAAAATTTTTATTTTAAAGTGACTTGTAGCCGATGACAAGGTCATCGAATCCCTTGTCCCAAAACTCCCCCAAATCTATCTACTGCTTTTCAGTGCAACAACAAACTAAGTAACAGCATACAGAAGATAGTGCTGATACAATGTTTCTAGTACCTAATACGTTTTTCTAAGGTTAAGTAACGACCGTAAACGATGTAATTAAGAGTCAGAGTATATTTTTAAGTGTTTAATTTAATTTATTACGTTTTTACATAACTGTTAAATATCCGATTTTGTGTAAATTTCGACTTTTTATCGCCCGTACATTATTTAAATGAGCGGTTTTAAATGCGGATCACCTTTGATGCGACATAGTGTCCGAAATTAGATTTCTGTAATTATAAAAACATTAATAAAAATAGATATTTTCTCTTTATACTTGTTAACATGTGGTAATAAAACGTAGTAAAACAAAGCAAACAAGCCGAGACGGAGCATTAAGCAGGTAAAGACGTACGGTACTTGGTTCGATACATATACATTGCCAATTAAAAATGTCTTTTTCTGCAAAACTTGTGAAAGATGCATTGATTGCTTTTATTAAGCTTAAAGCCATGAAGGTATAAGGAAGTGACGCGCAGGCTGTTGATAATGTTTTTTTTCTAAGTATGAAAAAGTTAGTCCTTAATCTAAGGCAAACATTAATATTACTTGAGCCCGATAGTTATATGTCAGCTGTAATTAAACGTAACTGTTTCGCATATACGGCCTGTCTAAACCGCCCGAGACTTTTATTTTCAGCTAGTAAAGTATTGATTAGTAGGCAATTTTGTTACAGGCATATATACTGTCGTTAATAGTATACATTTACGATACAGGTGTAATAAAACGCATGTTTTTTTATTATATACAGCTCGCACAAAAATAATTTATATTAAAAGTACTACTTTCCGTAAAAGTTCAGCTATGCATGAATATCCGCTACTGTAGGATTATTTTATACATTATTACAAAAAGCGATAACTATTACAGGTGTATGTGAAGCGCTAACATACAGTCCTTAGTTCGAAACTAATACATTTACTATTACATCCGAGATTAAGTCTTTACTACAGTGCCTACTATGATAGGGAGTTGATGCTAAAGGTCAGATGCCTGCAATGTAATACCGGCCTCGCTTTACCTAATGCTTTAAGCATTGTTCCTTAATCTAGTTAAACACTTGATTAATGTTCTGCTAGTTTGTGACGCGACTAGAATAAAGCTGACGGGAAAGTCGTGCGTGTCACAGACGGTCAGTACAAATACCGCCGACTTTAACACCAAACCGCATTTCCGTAACATGTTAATATTTCCCATGAGTTATTTTTCAATTTCGTAAAGCCTATACACGGATGAATTAAGAGAACAAAGTAGAGTGTACGCTCGCGATGACTTAGTCCTGGGTTCGGGGCTCGAAAACCATATAAGTTTATTTCCTTTTATCGCCGATTATAGTTGCGGTTTTTTAAACTATATACTTATTACGGATATACAATTAACTTTTACACTATAGAGAAGACGAAGACCCGTACGTAGAGCGATGTAAAATGCTGTCAAAACGTCATTTCGCCTGCTGGGAAAACGTCCTGTTGTACATTATGACGTATAAATCTCTTTGTACTGACTACAAATTAAAACTATACTTTTGGTTCCGAGTATCTACCCCTCTACTGTAATATTTGTCGGTCTCTACCATGTAAATACACGTTAGCATCTTGGCGAACCATACATACTACCGCCCGAGTTCTTTCTCCCGTCACTGTTATTGTGTCCTGAAAATAAAATTTACTATCGGGAAGCCTACAGCTCGCAGTAAAAGATGTCGAGCCGTGTTACTGTTTCAGAACTATTCCTCTCGCGTTCTTTGCATGTACCAGTATTCAAACTAGTACCTAGCAGCTCGCGAGTCTCACGAGAATCTTATACCAGTTCGATGATTTATTTATTATCACGGCTAACTATTACAGAGATCGCTATCGAATAAAGTCCTGACCAAGAAATATGTGTTCAGTTACTAAGAAAAACACTTTTATAGGCGTATTACAAGTATTTTTTAACTATATTACGTAATTAATCCGGATCACAACACATACACGATGCTCTATACAATGCGATTAATATATTTTTTGTGAGGCAAGTTCTTAGCCATTTTTAGCAAAAATAAATCTGTAATTCAGTACAGTGCGCACCCAGTACATTAATACAAATTTCGTGAAAAACAGGACCTAACACGTGTACATACGTCTGACTGTATGAGACCTCTGTTTATAAGTCAGAGGCTATGAATGCTAGCATAGTGTAAATACAGTGTACGAATTAAGTAAATAGTGAGGGTTAATAATCAGCCGCACGAGGTTCCAAGCTCATTAGTGTTTTCTTTGACGTTCGAGTACTAGCTCTGTACGCACAGCCTACTTCGAGTGCTTATTAAGTGAGCTACGTTGAGCCCATCGCGCTATTTAGCTAGTGAATAGTGTATAAATAAATATTTTAGATTAGGGTAAAGAGCAACCAGAGATTTAAGGTTAGATTTTGCCTGATTTGTAGAAGAACGAACTAGCGTACTGGAAGGACCGTATTCTTCTTTTAACATTATTTACTGTAAGTTCTGTGGTAAAGTCTTTACTTTGCGAAATAATACGCGGAGACATTAGAAGATCTGTTACTTCAATCCACGATATGAAGAGTGTCTGGTCTGTGAGCGGTGTGGTTTATCAATCACTTGCAAAGACAAGTTGATTAAATACTTAAGTACCTGTAATGGCAACGTTAAGAGGGAAGTTAACTACCTGCTGTAAGTATCGCAAGAAGCAGTTCGCTTAATCTCGCAATGTTCGTCGACATGAGGCAGATTGTGAGCATAATATGGAAAGAAATCTGCTGAAGTGCAACTACTGCAGCGCCTAGTTCGCTCGTCTTGACAGTCTGGCTAGGCACACGAAGATCTGTAAGGGTAAAGTAGCTGGACTAGCTCAGAAAAACTATGTGAGTAATAACTGGAACCTTCTCGGTCGTCATCAACCTGCCCTAAAATCGTAGTAGGGTCTGGTATGATAGTAAAGTTCGAGTTCGTCAATGTGGAAACTGCATTCCGTGGGAACGTGAAGACTTGCGAGTCTGAGATTGATAACACCAATGAGAGGCAGACTTATGTGCATGTATGGTAACATCATAGTATACAGTAGCCCTTAAATTCTTGCTGGAATGTGATTATGTGAAGCCAGGACCAATCGATGCCTTCGGTGGAGGGTGTGGGAACATGTATGGGGACATGTTTGCAGGGTGTTGGGATAATGTGGAGGGTGTGGAAACATGTGTAGGAACATGTTTGCAGGGTCTGGGGACATGTATGAAGTATGCTGATACCTGTGATGGCATATGAGGTGTTTGAGATGATTGCGGAGCGGGCGTAATATGTGCGGAGCAGACGTAGTTGTGTGCGGAGCAGGCGTATTTGTGTGCGGAGCAGGCGTATTTGTGTGCGGAGCATGCGTATTTGTGTGCGGAGCAGGTGTATTTGTGTGCGGAGCAGGGGTAGTTATGTGCGGGGCGGGCATATTTATGTGCGGAGCAGTGAGGTGCAGGTGTGTTTATGTGAGGAGTAGTGAGGTGCAGGCGTGTTTATGTGAGGTGCATGTCGTCTTATGTGAGGTGCATGCTGTTTTATGTGAGGTGCAGTGTTGTGCAGGCGTATTTGTGTGCGGAGCATGTAGTTTTATGTGAAGTGCATGCTGTTTTATGTGAGGTGTGTGCTGTTTTATGTGAGGTGTGTGCTGTTTATGTGAGGTGCCAGCTGATTTATGTGAGGTGCCAGCTGATTTATGTGAGGTGCCAGCTGATTTATGTGAGGTGCCAGCTGATTTATGTGAGGTGCCTGTAGTACGATTGTATGGAGTGTTATGGGGACATGTGTGGAGGGTGTGCTAATATGTGTGTGGAGTATGTGGAGAGTACATGGAGTCATGTACAACATTAGTGATATTTGTGTAGAGGGTGTAGTTTCGTATGGGGAATGCACAGTCTTGTGTAGAGCCTGTGGTACTATGTGCGAGTATTTGGTGATGTGTACGGAGCCTGCAGTGCTTTGTGAGATGCCTACAGTGCTATGTTAAATGCTTACATAGTCGTGTGAAGAGCATGCATAGTTGTGTAAGGAGTGTACATAGGTGTGTGGGGGGATGGTTAAGAGTGTAGAGACACGGGTGGAGGGGTGTAGAGAGTATAACCACTGTCACTTTAATGGAAATTACATTAGTGTGCTTGTAACCACTGTAATTTTGCTTGGACGACGTTCGAAGAAACAACCTGTATATTTTAACAACCTAGCATACGATTAAACCTATAATTTCGCAGAACTTGCATAGGTAATCTAGGACATTACTGTCATCCTACGCAACGAATACAATTGGAAACTTCTCGGTGACAAGTTCACCATACAATATATACGCAGTTTTCGATTAACGTTCAGTGGCCTGGCGACAACTCCTACGAACTGACTCCTACGAACTGACTCCTACGAACTGACTCCTACGAACTGACTCCTACGAACTGACTCCTGCGGACTGACTCCTACAACCTGCCTTTAAAGACAGAAATATTTTCTGAGAAAACCTGTCGCTTGTGAAACTTGAGCATGAAGCAATCTTGTTCGATAAGCCCATCTATCTAACCCTGTCTTGCTGTACTTGACCTGTAGAAGACGCTCATTTACCGGTTCCATTATAAAATAATGAAGGCTAAGTATGGTGATGACTTATAGTTGCCCTACATGAACACCGATAGTTTCATCTACAAAATACGAACAGTCGACTTTTACCAAGCGTGTTCACCGATCCTAACTTCCAGAATGAATTCGATACAGCAGCCTATCCTATCGGTCATCCAAGCTACGCGCCTCAAAACAAAAAAAGGTTATATGCTAATTTAAAGATTAAAGTAACGGTGTGTCAATGACTGAGTTGGTAGGAGGGTGTGTAAACATATACGCGTACAGGTGCTGTGAGAATGTATGGAAAAAGGCAAAACGGACTCCAGAAATGTGTGATAAAAAAGAAAATTTCCTTTGAGGACTACATCAGGGCGCTGAACAGAGAGAATGTTATGTGAGTAACTATATATAAAATCTGATTATGAAAGACGCATCTATATCCCGAGTGTAGTAACAAACTGGCGCTTAATAGACTAGATGACACGTGATGTATATTCGAAGATGGAGTGAACTCTCTAGCACATAATACCCTGGCTAATGGTAAGTCGTGTTCATTATATCCCTCCCAACAGAGTCATACATCCTGACTACATTGAGAAGATTCGCACAATAAGCTTAAACGATATTATCTGACAAAGTTTAGTGCCTAAAGCAACGCCCATACTCCTAAAAGACTACAATGAAGGGAGGCTTGTTACACTACTATCAGCTACAAGAATTAGCAGTGAAGAGAAGGTTAGCGATGAAATCACGATACTCCCTAAGATTACATCGGGAAACTGGTTAAGGAACATCACTGAATCGCTGAGGATAGTTACAGATATACAGTAGACCCGACGTCTCACAACAGCTCGAGAATGTTATCTATACAATAGTTCTGACACCTATTGAAAAACCTAAGATATTTTAGATTTAAAAAAAATCAGTAGAAGTTTAACACGAATAGTATTCCGAAGTTCTAGTTACAGTCGAAAAATCAATTAAATAGCATATTGAACGCAATCATCTACGTACAAGAAAATACCAAAGCACTATAAGTTACTCTGGGACACTAGAAATCACACACCAAAAGGTCAACGTACAAGAAAAATATCTTAAAGCCATATATTTAAACGAAAAATCAGTCTTTTAAAGCCTAACACAGAAAATCGATATGTAAAATCCTTAAGGGAGAGAGACGAGGAAAGGGAGGGAGATATGAGAGTGGAGAGAGAGAGAGGTTAGTGGTGTGAGAGAGAAAGACGGAGAGAGGTGGAGGGGAGGGAGAGACGAGAGTGGAGTGAGAGAGAGGACAGTGGTGGGAGAGAGAGAAAGGGGAGAGAGGAGGAGGGGAGGGAGAGAGAGGAGTTTGGTGAGAGTTAGAAGGGGAAGGTGAAGAGAGAGATAAAGAGCACAAGTAAATCCATAAAACAAAAAAAAATGTGATATAAAAAATGTTAAAAGGCGATACACACATTAAAAAAGTAGTACAAGACATACATACAAGGGAAAACAAGTGTTAGGTTAAAGGAAGAACAGAGACAAGGTTAGACATGTGACTTGTTAGAAAGACATGTTAGGTTAGGTTAAGTTAGGTCAGGTTAGATACAGGCAAAAAAAAATCAAAATAAATAATATACTGTACACAATTATCTACACTCAAGAAAATTACATTAACCAAAGTATCAGTAGGTACTGTGCGACACTAGAAACCACATACTAAAGTTCAACTTACAAGAAATTAAATAAAAACATAATATTTAAAAAAACGAAAAAAAAAAAGCTTGGGAGGCTTAACTCAGAATTCTAAACAGCAAAATGTGATGTCTGTGGGGGAGAACAAAGGAGGTGGAGAGAGAGAGGAGGGTGGAGAGAGATGAAGATGGTTGAGTAAGAGAGAGAAGAGGTGGGCGGATGGAGAGGAGGGTGGTGGGAGAGGGAGAGGGAGAGAGAGAGAGAGGATGGTGGAGAGAATGGAGGGTGGGGAAAGAGAGAGAAGCATTGTGGAGGGAGAGAGAGCAGATGTGTGGAGGGAGTGATAAAAATACGTAAAAGCAGTACACGAGTTTAAAAAAGTAATACAAGACAGACATACAAGGGAAAATAAGTGTTTGCTTAAAGGAAGAACAGAGACAAAGCTAGAAATGTGACTTGTTAGAAGGACAGGTCAGGTTAAGTTAGGTTAGGTGGGGTAGCGCTCCTAACGGTGATACTTGGAAATGGAGACGGACTGAACCATTAGTACTTACAACACTAACGCTATCTAGCTGACGACACTGGAACCAAGAAGATTGGTGTAGCTACCAGCTCTCCTGGTGGAAAGACCCAGCACCAAAGTCCTAATAATCAACACCACCTAGGAGACGATCAGTAACTACTTGCAGCCCGACCTAGAGGTTAGCTATGGGGAAATGTGATCACGAGAATGATACTAAAAATTGCCTATAGAGTTGTGCCATGCTACAACACCAATATATTGTCACATCTCAGGAATGTGACGACTAATGTGATGGGGGAGTAAGGGGAAGTACAATATTGCTCCATACTGCAACATATGTATGTGCTGACTCGGCGAGGAGGGGAAGGTGGTACAGGATGACATCATGGTATGGAGGGGAGGAGTGTCACGGGATGAGCGCGTGATTCGCATGCATGTAGTGACTTGGGAAGAAAGGTGAAGGTCCAAACAGCTTGGCGATGATGAGGGGAGGGGGATGTTTCTGTCAGCGACTTCAGTGTAAAGTATGGGGGGGGGGGCAGTAAGGAAGCCCCATCTTGGCATATAGTGTTGGTTATTTTTTTAATTTAATCGAAAAAAAAATTCTGTATGAGGTATGAGTGGGGGATGGTAGGAATGCGAAATCGAAAAGTTTTCGGAAAACTCGGAGAAAACTCCTATACTTGTTTTATTGTAAATCGTTCGGAAATAGCTAGGGAGTGTGGTGGGGGAGCTCTCCTAGGTGTGATATAGTTAATTACTTAAATAAATTTTGTTAAAGAGATTTTTTATGTTATGAAATGTGAGTGGGGTGTGTTTAGAATGTAAAATCGAAAAAATTTCGGAAGACTCGGAGAAAACCCATATACTTTATTTGATTGCATTTATTGAAACTGGTTCGGGAATAGTTAGGATAGGAGTCGGGTTTAAGTTTTTTAGCATGAGAGAGAGTGGGGGAGCTCATACAGGTGAGGTATAGATATTTACTTAACTTATTTTACTAGAAATATATTTTTACATTATGAGGTATAAGTGGGGGTTGGTAGGAATGCGAATTAGAAAAAATTTCGGAAAACTCTGAGAAAACCCCTATAGTTTATTTGATTGAATTAATTGACAGCAGGTATCCCAGACAAGATGGATGTTGGAAACATAATTGCCGATGAGAGATATTGCTCATTCAGGCTTCTTATTGCTCCTTTTCAGCCTCCTCCAGCCTGATTGAGCAATATGGGGTTTTTGAGTATTTTTTTAGTTTTCCGGGAAAATGTTGAGGGAATTCGGGAAATTTTGAGGAAAAAACGGAAAATTTTGAGGGAAAAATGGGAAATTTTATTGTTTTTGTGGTAAAAAAGGGAAATTTTGAGGTAAAAAGGAAAATTTTGAGGTAAAACGGTAGTCATCAGCGGCTCCTACGCTCCTATCCCCTATCCCCTTGTCCCAAACTCCCCCAAATCTATCTACTGGAGAGGAGTCTGCCATAACATTTGTTAAGGAACTATCCCAGCGTATTCTTGGAGCTATTTCGGGAAATCATGGAAAACCGCAATCAGGATGGACGAAGCCAGGATCGAACCCGGGCCTCCCGAATTCGAGTCCAGCGTGTTTCCGTTGCCCCACCTCACTCGTCAGTACCAATATTAAGAAATTCAATTTTTGCAACTACTATAAATTTTGATAATATAAATTTACCTTATATTTCTATAAGCCCAAACACAAAGATTAAAAAGTGAAATAAATGTACTTTTCTAATGTATAAAAATATAGACACAAAATATTTTTCAGGTACATGTTCATAATGCAGAACTGTACACTTTCATGAAGTTAGTTGCGCCGTTTCTGCAGACAGGACAGCTCCTTGCATTCATGTTCCATAGGCGTTCACTACAAACTTCACAAAAAACTAAATACCCACAGGGATCAATAATGTGTGATACAGGCCTATGTAGACATATTCTGCAAATTCCAAAAGGAGGGCGTGCTGGTGCGTTGTCTGCATTGTTTGCCGCAAGCCTCTTCCCGTCGTTGGCCCTTCCACGACTTCTGCTTCTGTGTCGTGCCCTGTTTCTACTTCGCCGCACAGCACCTGTGCCCAAAAATTGGTTTGGTAAATTTTGTACAGCTCTTTCGTCAGGAGGATGTACATTCTCTTCTGTGGCATCATGTTCAAGGCCGGGATCATCCAATTCTCCCTCTTCCTCGCTAGCAACAATTTCGCCGACATTTGATTCAAATGACTGGAAAATATTGTCAACGGTGTGCGAAACCGCAAAAAGAAATTAAATGACATTGTGTTCTCCAGCAACCAACATTTGCATGGCACTCCTTATTTTCTTAGTATTCGTGAGGGATCTTCGCGTATTCCTTATCAGGAAGTCATTGCGGAGTGATCTAAGCTCTGTGTAATGAGAGATACATGTTCGCCTCAAAGATCGTATGAAGCCCCATATGTTAGGATGTGCGCCCATAGAAGAAAACAATCTTGAATGAAAAGCCTCCAGGCTATTGTTGGTTCTTCTGGGCTGGTTGAAGTTAGAGAAACGTTACGGCCTCTCTCTCTGCATCCAAAAATTATCAAAATAATTTAGAAATATCTGTAAGACTTCAAACAAATTTTTTTCCCTCGCATAATTCCTTATGGCATTGAGTCCGTCGAGGATAGACACCGCTGGGTTAGTGCGATGATACGCTGGTCCGCTAGTGTCAGGTAAATGAGGATGGGCCACTATCATTTTCAAAATTCTTTTCATCTCGAGGTTTCTCCTAACTTCAGGCCGCAAACCTAGCTTAATAACTTGCCTCCAGATTGCCTGTAAAAAAAAGCACATGAAACAAAACATTAGAACCAAAAATTAAAGAGGCGATATAAAAATGCATCTAGCAATTTTCTATTTGTAACTGCAACAGAGAAATTGATCTGCATGAGACGAAACAGCGCTGCTTCATAACTTAAATTATACAAATATAGGTTGGAATTCTTAGTCAAAGATTTGTTTGGCAAATAAGTAGCACTTCGTGAAGTATTTTTCATTCTCCAGGGAATACATAATTCAGCAATGAATTCATAAAGCATTACTTCACGAAATAATACTTAAACAAGCATTACATATATAGGCCAAGTTGTACTTGATGAAGTACACCAAATAAGTATCACTATAATATCAGCACCACCATGGCACAACTAAACTTGTATTTTATTTACAGCAGTCATGTAGTGCAATTAAATATTTTTATACATTTTATTGTCAATTTAACTTTAAAGCGTTTTTATTTTATCTTAATACATGTTTAAAATTAAGTAACAATACGTATGTCAAAACGTGTTACTTAATGTGATATAATATTTTTGTATGTATGCAGTTTGCTAGCTGAGAAATAAAAATTACACTCACGGCTCAACTCGCTGAAAAATATGTTTTGCATGAAAACATTTCGAAAAATTGTCGATAGTAATATTTTACTTAATTGCGTTTCAGTTGATTTTCAGCGCACGAAAGTAAATTATAATGAAATTAAAGTTCATAAATGCCACGCACGCAGCTACCTCTTTCTCTATGCAAGACCGCACCATGCAAGTATGTGGTGCAAGAGTGGAATAACTGACGTCAGTAGTGACATGATGAATTTCAGCTACTTAATAGTAAGGTTATGTATCTCAGGGTTAATTTTGAAGTTACATTTGCACTGCTCATCTAAAGTAGGATCCGGTATGTGTATGCGGGGAACATCAGTGTATGTCTTACCAACCGAAGTTCTGGAAGCGTTCGCTGGTGAACCTAGAAATACTTGCATGCAGAACCACTTAAAATATACTCCAATACTACTGAAAGAAACTACAGCCCAACGAATTTTAAAATAATTTATATCGTACTATGCTCGTAACGAAAATGACACACATAAGATGGCTGAACAAGATGTGGTATTAGTAAGACTAACGTAAAGTAATATAAATAATAACATAATTAATCTTACTTGGCTGACTCCTAGTATTGAAGAATAAAAACATCTGGATCCTTCAGAAAACAAATTAAGTAGACCACATTGATAATACAAGATGAGTGTAGCAGAATATACCTAAATTTTATTATGTAATTTAGAAAAGATGAAATTATTATTTGTAATTGTGCCACGGCTAAATCTAAGATTTGAACATGAATTCTTTAACTCAGATATGCCCGTCGGGCGAATTATTTCCAGAGAGTTACACGCTTACAGACTGTATCAAAATCGGAAGATGGCGTCGTCAATTATGTCAGGCTCTAACTACGAGACAAAAGGCTGGCGAGACTTAGCTTTATTCTTCATGTCGGTGAGCGAAGTTCTGCGCCGTCTGGAAGTTCTCGTAGAACTGCGAGGATAGTGTTTTCTCCGCGTCCTGTTCCCTATATCAGCTCACGGGCTGACTGGTGCCGGCGAAATAAAGTCTATATACGCACCATACGTTCAGACG